>CAJQZN010043837.1:4204-21417 GCA_907164685.1 Colias eurytheme | reverse complement strand
TCCGTGCGCTCGAAACGTATGTTTTGGGTCTCATTTCGCCTTAAGACTTACTTACTATAAAACTTTTTTCATGTTAGGTATACCTAAGTCGAAAAGTGAATAGCGGATCAGTAGGTAGTAGGGAAATAATGTTACTACAAATAATATTACAGGTACCTAAATGATAAATTTGTCTGTATCATGTAAATGAAAATAATTAACATTTTAAAAAATTTGATACATAGCAACTTGCTATGAACATTGAACAAGGTTGTTTTTTGTCGTGTAGCTCCGACACATGATTTGAATTAAAATAATGTTGTTAGCATCATAATACATATACACTATACAGTATAATTTGTAAATATGTTTGTAAAATTAAATTAAATTATTTCCTTGTTTTTGTATCTATTATCATATAATGTTAATATGAATCTTATTGCATTTTTAAACGAGTAAAATATACTATAGTCGAGCCAATTTAATAGGCGACATTTAACGTCTATCAATTTTATCTTCGAAGAGAGGTAACCTGCTTAAAAGTGAATTAAACGATACGGACTTGAAACATTTGTCAATCGAACTTGAAACACATGTCAATTTTAAAATTAATCAGGCGTAGGTATCCCTGCCCAGTAATATACTGTCTTTCGTAAATTTAAGGAACAAAATAGCCAAGTATAATAGGTAGTTACATAATTAAAAAAAACACAACACATTTATGTATTAATTTATGATGATTTTTATTCACAAGTAACGTCACAAGTCACATTTTTTAATGGAAAATCCACGTAATTTGTATCTTATCACACTGTAGGTATACTAAAGTAAGTAAGTAACTCATGTACTAATAACCGAAATCCTTGATAATAAATAAGTTAGTAGGTATGTATGGTTGATAGTTGATACAGCCCGTATAGTAACTATAGGGTATCAATAAACTATTGAAACATTAGTATATTTTACAAAGGTCTTGACGAAAAAATTAGTTAAAATAGTAAATTATGTGTTTTTCTAAACAACACAGCGTTGGATGAAGAAGCAATCTATGAACCCTTTAAATAAGGTCACCTTACCGATTTTCCGTGGATCTTTCACCTCACTAGCAAGAGCGCGTCCCTAGTAATGTCATCGCCCTTGACGCGCCGCCATCTTCCAAGCTCATAGCGTTTATGAATTCGTCAAAGAGTAAAGTAATTTAAGGGAATTCGTGCGCAATATCCACTCATAATTTTAAAAGAAACATTTTTTTTTATAATTCCACATTATCTTTTTCAGCTGATCTTGTCTATACGTGGAAATTGGACGGTAAACCTGAAGTTATAGATGGAGTCACATACATAAGAATTAATTCCTTTTACATGCGGCCCGATGTCGGTTCCATGAAGACTTATCTTTCTAATGAAAATCCAGACAGCAAACCCTTAAGTGAGTATTAAATCAATAAAAAAAGAAAGATAGAATCAATACTTATTATTTAAAATATAAGGCACAGAATTCTATGGTAAATATATTTTTTGAGGGTAGAGAGAAATAGATTCTTCGACGATAATGGGCATATTATGGGCCGCGGTAGGTAATAAACACTTTTCTACATAAAATTATAATCTAACTCGTTATTAGGACATACTTTGATATGAAGGTGGTAAATAATACTAAGTAATAATCCGTCCTGATCGTTTATAATACTGAGCCATTAAAAAAAGTATTTTCATAATACATAAGTTAATATAAATAATTATTATTTTTACGTAACATGAAAACCTTCTAATATCTTCACCGCAATTTGCTATTAGCTTTACCGGTACTAAAATGAATTCGTTGTAAAATTTTAAACAAATGAACCATTGACATGTTTTTTATAGCTATTTTATTACTTATTAATGATTTAACTTAACAATAACCATAGGCATTATATTATATCCCTCAGCGTTTGCTTTTAAAATCGTAATTAGCACCATCGTGTGATGTTTGAATATGATGTCTATAGACTATACATTGATTAGAATCTTTATTTCTATAAATATCTATGAATACATTTATAATATTTTTTATAGCGGAACTTAATACAGTACCTCCTAGATAAAAAGACTACTTAACCTTGAATTTCCTTTTTATAAGCATCTATTGGTAACGTGTATCTACATTAATAGGTTCATATATTAAGAAAAATTAATTCGATTTTTACAATTATTTGTAACCCAAAATTCTTTTTTTTTTTTATAATTTATTCATAACCATGGATACAAGTCCTTCAGTCGAATGCTTTCTTTTTACATGCAATGTTGCCATAATAATCAATAATAGGCTTTAATATTTTTATAATAATTCAAAAATACGCGTTGTTTTACATTTCGTTACAAGGTCGATGTTGAGCTCTGTAATCATTGAAATAAAACAAAAAACAACCGCCAAGATACTTTTTTGTGGCAATCAAGCTTTAATTACGGTAGGCCTATATAGTTGAATGTTACTAAAAATAGTTTTATTTTTCGTACCGTCATTTTAGTAGTAGCGTAGGTACCTACTAGTATTATATTATCTGTGCTACTACTAAAAACCCACTTTGGGTTTACTCAAGAAACTTATATCTAATACACTGGAGATTTCAGTATGAACATTAACTTGTAACAAGAAAATATGACCTTGAATGACGCCTGTATGTTTTTTTATCCCTTTCACACCTAACTTGGCAAGTGGGTTTACTGCTATATATTTAATTTTATCTCCATTATTGTTCATAAAATGAATTTTTTAAAGGAAGGAAAGTGGAGAATGGTGAGAAAATAATGGAACATTTGTAGCTTTAAAAATTGAAATTGCATATAGAGCTGTGTACATTGTAGACGAAAACAGCTGTATGTCTATCTGCTCTATATATACATATATTGCCCTCCTTACAATACTTATTGTTATTGGTATTCTTCTAGGTAATTATTATTTGGACATACTAAAATAAAATTAACTTTATTTTTCAGCCGAACTGGGAATGCGAATTACAAACGAAAACTGGCGTCTTCTTTATAAAGAAATGTTACCCTTCGCTCAAAGTAACTGGAACAAAATTGGAACACGCATAGCTAATAAAATATTTTTAAAAGTTCCTTACGATACCCTATTCCCAAATAAATCATAGTTCATTACATTAATATAATAAAGAGTTGTTGTAAATTATTTAATAAATATTTGATTACCAAGAAGGGTCTATTTTATTTGCATTCCTTATTGGAAACTATGATGTGCTAAAAGTTATTTGTAAGTAAAAACTAAAAATCATGAAATGAATTAATAATGAGGCGAAATCCACCAAAAAGTAGTGTTTACACTTTACTTATTCTTCTTCTACTTGCTTAGGTATGTTTTATGTCGATTCCTGTTTTTTTTCAGCATTGCTATAATTTTTGTTTTTATGATGCTAACTTCAGCTTCTGTCGGTGAATCTTAAGTAGTCGAGATCAGAAGAAATATCTATTGTTACTTTCGTCTCTTTCAGAATCTGTAAATAAAGCCAACTGAAATATTATTAAACACTTATAAAAATGAAACATTACAAACAGACAGAGTATATCACAATATGAAAAGAGCTATAAGAGTAAGATCCCATGGCCGCCAGACCTCACCTATTTTCTGACGGATGAAATGTGGACGATTGGGTAGTGCTACCATCGTACGCCTACCCGCTAGCTTGGTCAATGGGCCATTTTCCAGATGATAAAGGTTCATAAAAATAGTACTTCACGTATTTTCTCATGGCTGATTTTCACTTAATGTTTTAGAATATACAGTTAAAAATAAGATGTCAGTACTCCCAGCCACTTCATATGGGCCATTTTGCTTAACAGACGCCATATAGCTCTTCAAATTATAAAAAAGTCATCGAGATAAGTGAAATTCCATCAACATGAGACCCCGTAAAAGATAAGTATAGGTCTACCAGAATCTGATGGCATATTTATATTTACGAAATAAAAGATTTTCATATGGCAATTTTATTTGACAACTATCAAATTGGTTGTCAAATTATTTGTCTTCTTTGCAATTGATGAATAATTTTTTAGATTTCGTCTAAAAAATCTTCTAAAATGTCGAAAAAGCCGCTGCGATCACAAGCAAGAGGTGTTGTTTATAATGTGTATAGAAAAACATTCGATGCAGAAGGGTCAAACACATCATAATTTTCAATTTTGAATATTTTATTGGTAAATTGGACTTACCCGTTTTGATACTTAAAATAAAAAAATATTATAAGTAGGTAATTATAATATTGTTTGTTGATTACAATATAATTTTATGAAAACTTATTACAGAGTTTCCAATACGGCTATTCGTCAAGTCCAACCTGTCCAAGTCAATTTTATAATGTGTGTGTCTTTAATACTTACGAAAATAAACATAGTTTTATTTTATTGTTATTTTATTTTATAAAAAAATATTAGCAATCTAGTTTTGATCTGCATTATCATTACATCCATATTTTTACATGGCATAATGATAATGAATATACAAATATAGGTATGTGTAAATAATAATATGTATTACATAGATAAAAGTAATATGTATATTATACATGTAAGTATGTACCTACATAATATTAAGTGGATATCTCATTATTAAGTACAGTATTGTTCACTTATGTAATGTGCCTAATGATGTTGAGGACAAAATAAAAAATAAGCAGTATCAAGATCGTTCAGTCCATTTTCCCTAGGGTTGCACACTCAAAATTTTGATTTCCCAATTTGCCATCAGATTCTGGTTTACCTATAATAACTTAATTACTAATATTGTACTCTGCTTTGGAATCTCAATTCTTATGATTTATTAAGACAATATTAGTAAATCTCACAGAAATTTTATTGCTAAGAGCTATTTTAAATGTAGACCCTTAGACCATGCGAAAGTCTGAATGAGATGGATGGATATTTGTTACTGATGTTTTATGCAAATACTACTGAACCGACTACAAAGAAATTAGGTATGCAGGTAGCTGAAGACAAGAGTTATAAGGTTATGCTACTTTTTTTGTCCCGTACATCCCACAGGAACAGGAACTATGCGGGTTTTTCATTGAAAACGCGGTCGAAGTCTCGAGCGGAAATCTAGTAAGTAATAAATATATAAATAATGATAAATAATTTATGAACACAGATACCCATAAACCAGTACGCATTTTTTTTTTACATTTTTTTGTCAAGTGTTCAAGTACGTTTTTCTATTACAGTCTATAGTTCAAGTGATGGAGTGATGGCTTATCTGTGCATATGACAGAAGTCTCACAGAAGTTTTGTTAAATGTCAATTGTCAAATGACATTGTTGTTTGATTTGTTGAGTTTTGGTTAATTTATAAAACTATATAATTCCATTTAATAACTTGAATGTATTGAATCTTTAATGTGTAAAATGTTGTTTTAACATTGGATTGGATCATTGGGTTAAATCGAGAATGGCTGTCATATTAAAATATATAATTGCCGGTTTAGTAAGATACTGGCTCATACACACGGATTACTGGCAAACAATTGCAAATAGGGTTGAAATAGCAACGCCTTTAAACTCATGGAAGAGATTAATTGAAGGAGTTTACTTATATGATCATGGGATAAATCCATATGAAGGTGATTCCTTTCATGAATCTCCTATAATGCTAATATTCTTTCACTTCCTACTGAAGTATGCTCCTTACGTTTTACCAGTAGTATTTACATTAATTGACATGCTCACAGCATACTTTCTGTTCAAAACATCAAAGGCATTTGTCCAAATACTTCAAAATAACCAAGAGAAGGCCAAGAAAACTATAGCAGAGGACTCCAAGACATTGCTTTTGGATGAAACACAGTTGAATGAAGTTCCAGAATATGTTTTATCTGTGTATTTATTCAACCCTTATTCTGTATTGAATTGTGTTGGAATGACTACAACAGTAATACAAAATCTATTAGTGGCTGTTTCCTTATGGGGTGCAGCGAGTGGCCATAGACTTTTAGCATGTTCATTTATTGCTCTTGCTACTCACCAAGCTCTATATCCAATTACTCTTATTGTGCCAATATCAATACTATTAGCAGATGTCAGCAAAGGGTGCAATAAATGTTCATATATAAGGACACTTTTAGTTTTTGTTGTGTGTTGGGGATTCTTGATCTTCATATCAGCATTTATTATGGATGGTTCTTATAGTTATGTTTATAATACCTATGGATTTATGTAAGTTGGTTTATGTTTGTTATCTATACTTATAATAAATCACTGATGGTTTGGTTTTACACTAATTCTCAGAAACACTGGACCAATTTTTTCACTGTGTTATAGCCTATATAATAATTATGTACTATGGGGTAAGCCTGCGCAGACCGCTAGTTTTCAATAAATATACTAAACAGACTTTTTAGATTTATATTATTAAATCTGGTCAGTTATATGGACTTCTTACATTTCCTAAGATATGTGCTTCAAAATTATTAAGAAATCATTTGTTTTAGTGTGGTGGCATGTAATTTTGTACAATGGATGCTTGCTTATAAACTTTTACTAAAATATATGTAATTTATTTTCAGATTAAATGTTCCAGACCTGAAACCAAACATTGGGTTGTTTTGGTACTTCTTTACAGAAATGTTTGAGCATTTCAGATTATTATTTGTTTGTGCATTTCAAATAAATGCCTTAATTTTATATGTTGTGCCATTAACACTGAGATTTAAGAAAGAGCCTGTATTGTTAGCTACTGTTCTTATTGCACTTTCAACTATATTCAGATCATATCCTTGTATTGGAGATGTGGGTTTCTACTTAGCCTTATTACCGATGTGGAAGCATTTATTTACATGTAAGTAAATCTGTATTCTAGTATCATATTTTTATTAATAATTATTATTCAACAAGGTTAACATAGTATAATTGTAATGCAAGTAAACATCGTATTATAAAACAGCAATTAAAATAATCTATTCAAATTATAATTAATATAAATAAAATACAGTTTTTTGGTAATTGCATAATTTGAGATAAATCATTTTTCTCATATTAGTTATTCAACTACTTTAATTGTAAATAATTCCCTGCATTCCAAACCAGTCTCTAAAATAAGCATAGAATATATTTTAATTTTTAATACAATTTATATTTCTATTATGGTATTATTTAAAACAGCTTAGCTTTACATCAGGCGAGATTCTGGCGCGCAAGCGCTTCCCTATCTTCAGTATAAAAAAAAACAAGTAAAATATTACAAATATTCATTTCAGTTATGCAGCAGAAGTTTATAGCTGGTTGTGCATTTATCATCACATCGGCACTTGGACCAACAGTGTGGCACCTCTGGATTTACTCAGGATCGGCAAATGCAAATTTTTTCTTTGGTGTTACCCTTTCATTTGCGACTGCACAAATATTCCTCATCACAGATTTAATGTTTGCATATTTGAAAAGAGAGTTCACATTGAAGCATGGTTCGTCTCGTCAAGTTGATGGGAAACCAGCAAAGTTGGTCTTGAGATAACTTACTATATTGGATAATCTATTGTTTATTTAATAACTGAACAAATTTATTATTTAACAATGTGTGAAATGCGCATGGATTATGCATTTATTTTAATGTGTGAATGTGTTTAGTTAATTTTTTGCTTATTTCTATAGACCAATGTGTGTCAATCGAGACTGTGTATGTATATATGTATATGTAAATGTTCTATGATTTAGGGCCGATTTTTCAATGCTTGGATAAAAATTATTCGTCGAATAATGTATAAAACTACCATTTTAAAAACGTATTCTAATTGCCCGTATTTGACAGTTTACGTGACATTTTAATATTATCGTGTAATACTTTATTGGACGGATAAGTTTTATCACAGCATTGAAAAATCGGCCCTTAGAATAATATTTAATTATGAAATGTCATTTTCTTGTTACACGCCATAGCTGTTGCCTTTTCCAATTATATTAATTGTTGATAGACAAACATTATATAGGACAATACAAATTATATTCCTCTATTGGATTTTAAATAACATTACTTACCATTGAACTTAATATAGTGCATAGAGATTTGAGATTATTTAACTGCACTTAGAAATGTTTGAATACTTCTATACCACTACAGAGGATGATTTTTAGTCGGATTTTGAATAAGGTATCGTATGAAAATATACATGTTTCATCGTAATAGCGCTCATGGCTATTACAGATATTACCAGACGCATAATTTATAATCTTATATATTAATTGGAATTGCCATGTCAGCCTCCATAAAGTGTAATGGAGAAACACTTTGTTTTGGTTTTTAGTATTGTAAAATTGTAAACAATCTTGTGCATAACATTCATTTCAGAAGTTATATAACTTGAAATTTTGATAGATATCATGTCTTCAGTTGCTTTGCATTTATAAAATAATTAGTTTTTAATAACAACTTAAAATGAATTTTGGAAATGAATTGTAATTTATTTACTTAAATATAGCGGTTAAATGTTATAATGGGTTGTAAAATAATACATTCTATCAGTAAAATGACAGACAATGCCCATTACTAGATATAATAAATATGTATATGCAATGTACATTGTATAATGGACGAAGCTAGCATGAAACCTATCTATAAAAATTCATATTAACAATAAAATATCTATCTATTTCATTATAGACGTATAACATAGTGAAATAATATTACCTTGAATAGAATACAAAAATGTTACATAGATGCAAAGCTAGGCAAATTATATATTACGACAATGTATTTCTATACCAAAATGTGTTTGTGTTAATGTCATTCATACGGTTTTATAAAATAAAAATAATATTTTTACAGTTTTAGTTTGTTTAGATAAAGTATACCTTTACATATCACCCGATTCACATAGGAAGGTACCCAACGCCCTACTTACTCATTGAATTTATCTTATCTAAACGAATCTGTAGTAACACACGCCGCGATAATACAGCGCTATGTATTTTAAGCAGCTAATGTGTTTTTAAAACAATAATTGTGAACTATGAAAGTTCTGTGTTTGTTTATTTTTATAATATGCAGTAAGTACTCAAATTTAAAAACATGATCTAACAAGAACTAACTTCTTGACATAGGACTACCACTATGTGCTGAACTGTAATTCATACGTTAAACTACATAATTATAGGTACCTATCTATCTAACTATGTGAATGTTGCATATCATGTTTTTCTAGTTAGGTATCTATATAACTATTAACTATAAATGTAATTTCCCACGATTGGGTTTTGTTTTCAAGAATACAATGAGTCGTTATTTTATGTTTGCAACATGCAAGTTGTTTCTGCATGGATGCACAGATTATTTGATTCCATGTTATGATTATAGGTTCTTACTACTTGCTATTATACGTTTATGGAAAAAAATACAAAAATTATGATATTAACAAGCCCTAAGACACTTTTCAGAGAAAGGACTTTTTAAATTTACAAAAAAATCTTTTTGTTTACTTTTTTTGAAATTGTTTGTGTTTCTTGCTTATTATTGTTTTGTTTTAATCAGATGCTTTTGGAGAATTATTGCCTAGTATTCCTACACATTTACTGGAATGTTACCGAAATGGGGGACCCAGTTTGGGCGCACCAAAGCGCCTAGACGTATTTCTATCTTTAGTCAGGCGATTGGAACTCAAAGCAAATCTAGATTTGCGGTTGTTTAGTACAGCTTTATTGCGAAGGTATGATATGTTTTTATTACCAATAATAAATATATTTAAATTCAAGAAGTCGCCGTCTAAAAAGGATAGAGTAAATCGATACTATCCAGAAAATAGACAAAAAATATCCTAAAATAGTTTGTAAAATTTCTTTTACCTAACTTTAAACGTTTCTTTTCGATTTATAAACTAATAAATTCCATAAGTTTTTTTTATACTCTATATTTTATAGACTACTTACATACAATATACTTTTATTTCAGTTTGCGGCTTGATGGAGTGGAAAAAGCCGCCAATGTAGTTGAAACAGAGTTCGTCCTGCCATACAGAGCTTCAGCTTTTCAATTTCACAAATACAAATTGCTAATGGATATATTTTTACCGAGCCAAGATCTGATTGATGCGGATGAATTCTTTTCTACTGAAGAGAAATGTTTACTTCACAAGATTATAAGTTCTACAGTGCGACCCTGGGAAAGGGGGGATGAAAATATAGTGTGCCCGTTGTCCATACAGCAAAGACAAAATATTGTTTCGTCAAATAGCAGGTATGTTTCATTGTAACAATTATAATTGTGCTTTGATGGCAACCTTTACGACTTCCCTCTTTAAACACTACGAAAATACAGTAAATAAAACCGGCCAAGTGCGAGTCGGGCTCGCGCACAAAGGGTTCCGTAGCAGCAAATATAATAAATTACAGTTAAATCAACCTATCTCAAAAACTATAAGAGATACTTTGATCAAACCAAAAATCGTTGAAAGAGTTAATTAGCATGCATCACCTCTATTTTTTTTAGAATTTTATACCCCGTAGTTATAAAAATAGAGGGGGGGGACATACTTTTTACGACTTTGAGAGCTGATATCTCAAAAACCGTTCACTTTAAGAAAAATGTTTTTTAGAAAACTTTATATCATTTTAAAAGACCTTTCCATTGATACCCCACACGGGTATGTACATCGAAAAAAAAAATTTCATCCCTCAGTTACATGTATGGGGGGCCCCACCCCCAATTCTTTTTTTTACTATTTAGTGTCATATTTTTGTAGCGGTTCATACAACACATATTCCCATCAAATTTCATCACTGTAGTACTTATAGTTTCCGAGTAAATCGGCTGTGACAGACGGACAGACGGACAGACGGACAGACGGACATGACGAAACTATAAGGGTTCCGTTTTTGCCATTTTGGCTACGGAACCCTAAAAAGGTGCGATAATTTTTATATGTACTTATTATTTAGATATTTTTTACATCAAAAAACTCGGCGTTAGATGTCTTGTTTTTATTAAGGACTTATTTCTAAAATATTTCTAAGATAACATGCCACTTATTCTACCGATCGTGTGTCCATAGGATCAATAGCAGATGTCCCATTGAAGATGGTGTGATTCAATCAGCATGGGGTCCTATATCTCCTGGAACACTCATAGCAGCCATCGCGTCGTCATTAGAAGCTCAAAGAATATTAGTCACTGATATATTACAAGCAAATTTATTCAAAGCAGAAATCCCACCAACTTTACTTAACATGGCTTTGAAAGAATGGGATTTAAAATTGGAAAGATTAAATGATATCGAGGACCCAAGTGGTAATGCCGCTGCTGATATAAGCAATATATGGGCTGCGACATTAGCAGGTATAGCATTAAATATTAAAATGACCGGGTTGGTAGGAGAGCAATAAAAAACTTTTTCACTAATTCATTCGAATCTTGCCTCATTATCGAGTTTTGTGTCATCTTTAGTATTATTTAAAAATTCCCATAGATGGCGGTGTAACTGTTAATTTCCTTCGATTACGGGGGCCAAACCGCGGTTGTCTGTCTTATAAATATTTTATGAAAGAAAAGAAACAAAGATTATGAACATCAATCCATTTAATATAAATTTAATGTTTTCTTGGAGCTAATATGTTTGGGAAAACTACTTTAACGATTATAATATCTTTTATTTCAGGGGATTTAGCGGAAGTAGCATTGAATCAAGGGTCGAGAGTAGGTGCGGCACCGCAACGCTTGATAGTTGGCTCAAATAACAGATGGAATGATACATTTTTACCGCGAGATTTTTATCTGTTTACGCAAAATATTTCATCAACTGATTGGCATATGACGGACGCCGAAATTTTGGCGGGAATTGATGGTAAGACCGTAAGAGCCATTTTGTGCTTAAAGAAGGTATTATAGACGAAGAGATTCTTCGTGTTTCCTATTGTACAAAAAAATATCCGATCGTTACCTATTTTCAATAATTCTGACGATAAAATTGTATACTTAAAACTTATTGCTTATATTTCAGGTTTAATCTTGGCCAATTACGTACCATCATGGATCGAACAACGTAGAACGTTGCGATTATCGCAAATAATTGAGATGTATTATTCCAACGAAGGCGTATCGTTTGAACCCAAAGTGCGGGCGTGTAACAGACAAGCCTTGTTCTCAGATATAGTGAACAGAGAACAATTGTTTGAGGAAACTTCTAGATTGGCACACATACTATCGTTACGGCAAATCACAGTGTACATACCGGTCGATGAAATGAATAGAATCACTGACGCGGCAGTCACTGTGTTCATGGATTATGTTCGTGAGTATGAATAAACTGTATTGACGCATAATGAGAACGACTGATTATGCAGGGCATTTCTGGAATGATTTGATTACTATCTATGTAAATAATACATTTATCGATATTCTAGATTGTTCGACGAGGCGCAAGAGTATTGTATTGACAATATCTAATTATCTGTTTGCTCAATTGGCACTCTACTATAATTATTATCGGATTAGCGAAGTTATTATAGTTACAATTTTATTGAAGTGCATGAGTTTGATTCTGACTATTCAATATTAATATTTTTCAAAGATTTGTATGGTTTAGTTTTGTGTTCTAGTACAAAATTTTCGATTTTTTAGACTAGGTGTCTCACGAAATGCATAGTGACGTTCTAGTTTTTAATACGATTAAAAAATATGTTATTTTTCCAACGATCATATTAATCTTATATATAAAAATGAATCGCAAAATGTGTTGGTAAGCGCATAACTCGAGAACGGCTGAACCGATTTCGATAATTCTTTTTTTATTATATTCCTTGAAGTACGAGGATGGTTTTTATGTAGAGAAAACGTAAATATTATGTACCACGGGCGAAGCCGGGGCGGACCGCTAGTATCATATATTTAATATATGTATCTATATAATTTTCCAGCATCGCTATTACGGCAGTACCACGTAGAATGTTCAGCCAGTCAAAATATACCCGCCATGGACTTAATTATAGCTACCGACAGCTCGTGGAAAGGATATCAAGTAGAACAATTTATGTCGTGAGTTTTTATATGTATATTTTTCAATTTGGCAAGGCATTTTATATTGCCTCTTTATTCTTAAAATTTACATGAAGCACTAAATAAATAACAATAATATAAAATTTTGTTAAAGGTGGATTGGTGGGGCGCTTGAAATCAATATGCAAAAGAGTACAATAGCCTTACTACACGGAAACACGGGCGAATGGATCGTACTAAAAAGTCAAAACCTGACCAGCGCATTTACTACATTATCCAACTATACTCAAGAATGTATGAGAATTGCACAAAATAGTTGGATGCAGTTGTATTAATAGTTACTCAAGCTTTTTATTTTAGGGCCCAATCGTCTAAACCTCCCGAATGTTCTATCAGCTGTAATACAACACATACGGAATGAGACGCTCGAAGATATTGAATACATGAGAAGTGCGGGCCCGAGTACGGTGGTTCTGATAGTCAGTCCAACAGATCGGTTGTCTTCGAACGAACTGAATAGATCCAGAATGCTCATGAACTCATTACGTACGAGTTTCTTTGACGTATACTTCGCCTACGCTGCGCAAGATACGTCAGACTTCAAATACATCAACAACGAATATATGGATTATTCGGAACTATTTTTAACGGTTGGTGCTTGTTCGTGGAGGCGGTGTTTTGAATGTTTAAATATAGATGTGCAATTTTGGCAGCTTTATTCATGTTTTTATGTAGATGAATAACTATTTCAGTTCAATTTTTTCACGTGTATGTAGACAAAATAATGACAGATTTTTTTATTTTTTTTTTATTTTTTACATTTAGAACACTTAAAATTTATTATAAAAATTTCCTTTAAGGTTTCATCACCATCAATAACAGATGTTACCACCTCAGTGGCTACGCATTTAGTGAAAAACATAATACCGTCGCGTATATCGGGTCCTCAATGTTCGTTCAATGGCACGAACTACGTGCAAATGCCGTATGAGGATTACGTGCTGCCTGGCAGAGAGCAGGCGTATCGCATCCATCCTTTTTATTTGAGACAACAACCTATTATTAATGTACAGGTATGTTTATTTTATGACTATATTGTGCCAATTAATTCCTTTAATAATAATTATTAAAGTTTGTCGTTATTTTTCTGTAACAAGAATGAATCAAATCTATTATTATTCTGAGAAGAAATCATTGCGTAATTGGCATATTGCTAAAATATTAACTGAAAATTAACGCATTGCATTTATTTTTTATACTCATAACTTTTATAAGGGCCAATAAATAATTATGACAATGTGAGTTTTAATAGCATTTTATAATTTAACAGCATATAACTATTTGTCCATAAATTTATTATTATTGTGTTATAAATCTAATATGTAGTAGAATGGACCTGACCTACGGTAATGGCATTGATATCTATTTCTAGTCACACTACCGCTTTGCCAACTATATATCACAGTGTCATGACGTTATTTTGTAGTAAATGTTGGAGAACAATGGAGAACTTAGGTCAAAACATAACATAATTTAATATAAATTTTATGATGCCGTGTTTCTCAATTTTTACCTCTGTGTAAATTTATGATGATTTCTTTTAATTGGCGGTATAAGAATATCAAACTTATTAGAATATCAAACTAATACATACGTAGTATATTATTATTAGTCTGTGCTAATACTCTATCCCGACCTTGTTGATTTGACCCAAAAAAACAACATCATCGTAAATTATTCCCAAATGTACTTCTTTAACTTTGCCATTTTAGCATTGATAATAAATATTAAATACTGCATGTAGGTATTTGGTACCTAAGCAATGCAATAAAGTGTGGATTACAAAAGAACTTTGTAACACTAGCTGCGTTCCGCGGTTTCAGCCGCGTAAATGAGTTTTTCCTTTTAATACAAATGTTTCTAATCCTTATGAAATAACAGAATAAAAAGTTTCAGTGAAAGTCTTGTCAGCTTATAGGTTCAGCCGTTCCAGAAATTAGCCGGAACAAACAGACAGACAGACAAAAATTGTAAACTTACTATTTTGGTATACACGGTGTGCATTTAGTAAGCGGTCAGACACTACAATTTTTTTTTGGTACAGTCTAAGATAATATCGTTTTGTTTTAGTTTCGCAACGATGGCCACGGCAGGATCTTGGTGTGTATGTGGCGTGGGGCAGAGTCTTCTCATTCCTGCCATTCGATAAACGAACGAGAAATGTTCACGTTCAATTTGACGAAGCCTTGCCCTTCGCCGAATTTTTGCACTCCGGCCCGATTTCTTGTTACCGCGCAAACAACTTTGAACTTGTGTGCCCGTAAGAATATACCTATTGTACATATTCAATTGACTACAGAGTATTTATTGCGCTTACTAGAATTTAAAGTCAAGAAACTTCTATTTTTGTGTGCTTATACTGAATGAATGCAATGATTCTGCAACAAAAAAGGTACATTTGTCTTCAGAACAATTTTTTGAATCCCATATCATCATATCAGGATCGGGACGAGGGGCCAGTAGATAACTACCTACTATCTAATTTGGAACTATGAACCGATATAAAAAAATATATACCTACTAGCGGTCTGCCCCGGCTTCGCCCGTGGTACCTACATGTTTAAACTATCCTATCTCTCAAGTTGGATCGAACTGCACATGGTGTGCGAATTTTATTATAATCGCTTATGTGGTTTAGGAGTCCATTGAGGACAAACATTGTGACACGAGATTTATATATATTAAGATTTTATGTATTAGAATATATTTATTTAGATTTTTATTAGGGTATTGGAACTCATAATAATTATGTCAAAATAAAAATGTCTCAAATCCCAATAACATCATCAAAAAGAAAAGATAAAATGTGTTTGACATTTTCCTTGTTTTCATTTCCAACTTGTGAACATAATAATGTTATAGATAGATGTTTGAGTGAATTAGAATTACTTTATTCCATGAAATTGCTCTAATATCCCTATACCGGTGCCTTTTTTTCTGACATTGGTTGAGCTGCAGTTTATTTCCTTCATATTTAATTGCAACGTTGCCAACTATATAGAGATTATTATCAATTTGACTTTTGTATCATATAATATTCATAATTTAACCAAACTTCACAATAATAATAAACTTATTCCATTAACATGTTCTATTGAAACCTTTGTAACAATTAGCGGTACTCGTTATCTATCATGATAAATAAATGACTGACGAACATTTAACCCATATAAGGCTAAAACAATCAGTCGAATACTTTCATACATAGGTACATAATATATGATGTGCTGAACCGTTAATTTATTCTCCTTACAGATAACGATTGCCGACTGCCGCATCAAGTGGGTTACTATATACAACATTCTGGTTTGCGCTGCCTGCCGCTCATGGGATCATCGGTCAGTACGGCGCCGATTTCGAAAGTCTTCTGGCTTTCTCTCTTGATCTCATTATTGTATTATTTGTAATAAAATTATTTTTTCGATAATTTATGTTTCTTTTAACAACCTTTTCCTTTGGCCATTTATTTCAAAGTATCATGCACAAAATTTTATAACAAAACCTTTTGATAGGTAAAATATAAATAAAAATATCAAAAGAAGAGCAATTACCCCTGGTGGGACTCGAACCCACAATCCCCGGCTTAGGAGGCCGATGCCTTATCCATTAGGCCACAGGGGCTGGTGATTGAGCAATCGAATTTATGTATTAGTATCATTTATATAACAATACCTATTATGAATGCATATTTTCTAAACAGTCCATAGTTATTAGTTCAGTATTATTTAAGACAATTTAATAATTATGAATCTATTTTAAATATCAAGGATAGTAGAGATTAATAAAAACCTCCTTTTACTTTATTACTGAACTATCAATACATAGATTGTTAATTCTTATCTCAATGAATATAGTGTAAGCAAAATATATATATGTAATATCACAGACTAGTAATATTATAAATTATATTTTAATATTGTCTATGTAGTTCAGCTTAATCTAGCGAACGCTTGTGTAACTAGAGCTACCGCTAGAGTCGCCACACACGGCGTAGTATCAACAATTGACTCATAGATAGCGTTGTACGCATTAACCTTTTTTCTTATATTCCATTCGACATTGCAAGGACGTGTTTTTTTATTATCTTTTATTATTATAGCAATTTCTTTAATTATTTTAAGTTCGGATGAAATGTATTCTGTAATAAATTGAAAAGTTATTTGCATTCACGGTAAAATTCTTCAACATGTTGTTAAATTCGAACAC
>CAJQZN010043836.1:3928-43065 GCA_907164685.1 Colias eurytheme | reverse complement strand
AGTGACAGGTAATAACAGGTTAATGTACGAAATTCTTCCTGCTCCGCAACCGGACTTTACATGCGTATTCATTTCGTAGTTTCTTTATCTATATCACAATGGTTCATAAAATTATATATATATTTAGATTTACGCTATGTCATTCGAAAAACATAACCCTCCTCTTGGGGTCGGGTAAATAGTGTTGTCATCTACATAAATTTAAGAAAACCTTATTTTATTCCACGTGTGAACTTTAGAATACAAATAAATAATTATAAGTAAGCTCTAAGAATTATATATTTATTTGAATACTGTAAATATTTTACAGAGGTAGGTAACTATTTTTTTTTTCTCGTACCATAGACAGTGAAAATATGCGTCGATATGCGCATGCTTCCAAAAACTGTATTGATTGACGTATGTAATATTTTTGGCAACTGGCAACATAAAGTTAGTTTTTGGTTTTCAGCCTCTCGGCAGCCATATTTTGTTATCCTTGCCAAAGTTCCTGTGGATTTTCCGTACAAAATGTTAAAATCGGCTTCGGGTGCTTTGGCAAATGTCCTGAGAAGGTCCTTGGTACCGGCTACCAATGTGTGTGCAGTGATTCCCTCAAGAAGGTCTCACGGAGGCCCCGTCGAGTCAGACGAAGAGTTCGATAGAAGGTAACCTGTCTGAAAATTTTGACGTTATGTAACTGAATATTGCAATAAATTGGTTGTGTTTGTGTTTTATTTGAAACATGTAATAGGTTAAGAATATTGTTTTCAGAAAGTTATTACATGTCCGTAATTAAATTATCATTATACATACGCAATAGCGTAGAGATAGACAACGTGAATCTAAGCCGGAAAATTTTATATTAAAGGCAAAATTAATATACAAAACTACATTTTTGCTTCAGTTTTATGTAAGAAGAAAAGGATACTCTTTTTATTAGCAGTGTTAAGTTATGACGTAAACATATCACTTCAGACTCGCTCTAATTAATTTCAGTATCTTATCTTTTTAACTTTTATTTCAGATATGAAGCCTTCTTCAATAGGAAAGACATTGACGGATGGGAAATCCGTAAAGGCATGAATGACTTGTGCGGTATGGACTTGGTCCCTGACCCCAAGATCATCATCGCCGCGATGCACGCCTGCAGGCGGGTGAACGACTACGCGCTCGCTGTGAGGTTCATTGAGGCCTGCAAAGACAAGTGCGGAGGCAAAGTAAACGAAATCTACCCATACATCATCCAGGAAATCAAGCCAACACTCACAGAACTCGGAATTGAAACTCCAGAGGAACTCGGCTACGACAAGCCAGAATTAGCTTTAGAGAATGTGTACGAGATGTAAGGTTATTGGTGATAAGCTGTAGAAAATTTGTATAATAGTTTTGCTGTTGACTTATTTTATTTAATTGTGAGATACAAATATCAAAGTATTCTAGGTCCACCATATAAAATCGGCTGGCTTGTCTAATGTATTAAACATTAGCAAAATAGCATTGTAGTTTTATTGTTTTTTTTTTTATAATTTCAGAATTTATCACACCTAAATATTAAATATTTGCAACAGAATTCTGTTTTATTGTTATAGATTTCGATCCACAATTAATTTTTTGAAAGATATGAACTAAAACAATGGTTAATTATACAGTATATCATCACTATATTCAGTCTGATAAGGATTAACGATATACCATGACATGAAGAACTTATTTTACAGTTTCATGACCTACTAAATACATAATAATATTTAAAGTATTGACATATTATATTATATTCCAAATTATATTATTCTTTACTACATACTATCACATTGTAAATAAATTGAGTTGAATCCATTTTCATATAAAACTAAAAGTTTAACACCTGTTATCTAATTGAGAGGGTCTTATCAAAATTTTTCCTTTTAAAAGAATATGCCATGCTAACTTCTTTGTAAATTTATTAAAAATGAAATATTGAACACATGAGAAAATATTAAATTGCACCCATTGGTGAGAGTAGATGTTATGCAATCTAACTTTCTTCTATGAACAAGGTTATATGGGTAAAATCAAACTAAAAATCAATTTAAAATCCTATTTATTATCACACATTTTCAAACAACAAAAATTTTTCAATTTCTCCTGTGTTGAATTTAACTTATTTCAATGTAAAATTAAACTTCCTTTATGCATCTCAATTCTCATCATACATATCAATGCATATTTTGAAAGTACAGAAAACAGCTAAAGAATTTATTCCAAACTAGCGGTCCGCCCCGGCTTCGCCCGTGGTACGTATTTACGTTTTCTCTACATAAAAACCATCCTCGTACTTCAAGGAATATAATAAAAAAAGAATTATTGAAATCGGTTCAGCCGTTCTCGAGTTATGCGCTTACCAACACATTTTGCGATTCATTTTTATATATAAGATTAAGAATTATCTATCTCTAAATAGTATAAAACAGTCGCTTTCTCTGCCCCTATGTATGCTTAAGTTCTTTTTTTTTATATCAGATCAAGCAAAGGGGCAGATGGGCCACCTGATGTTAAGTGGTCACCACCGCCCTAAACCACCGCCTTAAACAAATGTAACACAAGAACTGTAAAGGTAAAGGTGCTTTGCCGGCCTGTAAAGGTGCTTTGCCGGCCTTTTATGGACAAATAAGCTCTTTTTCTTGAAGGCCCCAATGTCGTAGTTGTTCAGGAACACCGCAGGTGGCAAATCGTTCCAAAGTTTCACCGTTCAAAGCTTTAAAACTATGCAAAGGATTCCCAAGAAAGGTTTAAGTATATAATAAATAATTTACTAGCTGCGCTCCGCAGTTTCACCCGCGTGGCTCCGCTTCTGTTGGTCTTAGCATAATGATATAATATAGCCTATAGCCTTCCTCGATACATGGGCTATCCAACACTGAATTTTTCAAATCGGACCAGTAGTTCTTGAGATTAGCGCGTTCCAACAAACAAACTTCAGTTTTATAATATAGTCTCAAATTTAGTGCTCGAGTAATTGTTAGCAAGAATACAGAAAACTACTTATAAAAAATTATACCTAAATTTGAAGTTAACGGCTTTTGAGAGTAATCAAAAACATCCCATTTAGAAAAAATAACTATTGTTATAGTAATTGAACTCAAGTTCATCTACAATCCACATCTGATAGGCATTAATTTTTGAATCTGAAATTTTCTGAAATTTGAAGGAAAGAAATGAAACTATAAGTTTACGTAAATACTTTTAATGATTGCATTATACACACAGTCATACCATATTTACAATCGCAAATCATCACTTAACAACAAAATTGTGCTTTTCCATACCTATATATAAATATTAAATTAAATAAATTAATGAACACAAAATAAAACCAATAAATTATAAAATTAAAAACAATAAGGTTATGGATCTCCTAAATAAAATAAATAATATGCAATTATACAGATTTGTACTTTTCTAGGATGTCTACATCTTACAACTAGACTTGGCTAACAATTTAAAATAATTTATCATTATGAATTACATATTATATGAAACTTAACCTATGTCAAATAGGTTTCGTCGCCGAACCGACCACTGAAAACCAGCAAAGTCATCAACCGTCCCTAAATGCATAACATCTATACATTTCAAAACATCAATATAGGTATACTTTGGATCTTTAACCCTGCTGAGGTCGCTCACTAAATACAGTGAAATTTAATTATATTAATTCTCCTAAGAAAGTATTTTACAATTTTAAATTACGTTTATTAGACTAGATCGTTACTATGACTCAAACCGACTAGAACGTGTCAACAAAAACTAAAATTAAATTAAAAACAACGATTGCACTTAAATACGCTTAAAATAAAGGAATGTAGGTAAAATAAAGTACCGAAACAAATATTGCGTTATTGCACAAAAATAAATTGGTATAAATATTTGGTGTTTCTTAATAAATTATCGATAAATTAATAAATTAAAAATTACGCTAGTCAGCGTCCTGAGGACGCGGTCGATCGCTGAGATCTTGGACAATTTATTCATAACATTATCTATGCCCGTTTTATAACTTGCTCGTTAATATTGTGACTAACCCTCAACTTGAATCACAATCATGTTCAAAATCTGTTTTTGGTGGTTTTTTTAACTTACATTCGAGAAATCACATATGTATTGGTTATTGAAACCATGTTTAGTGTTGATTAATTTATTTTTATCGGACCATCAACATCTACATCTGAGTAAGACATTTTATGTTTTCATTTGGCATATTTTTCTATTCTGATATAGATCATGGCCTTTCAAGGCTGTATATTCACTTCTGTTTTTTATTTTACATGTATTACAATTTTAACATCATATTTTCCTAAACGTGGCAACCCTAGACCTAGAGAAGAATATTAACTATTATTTTCGCCGTTTAATAATTGAATCGTTTCTAATTTATTTACAATATAATAAGGAAGATGTTTAAAAATTTTATAGTAGGTATATATTGTTCGTGTCATTCGAGAATCTCATACGGTAACTCTTGTTTTATCTGTACATCATGTAAGTGTTACGTGTAATATAATTTATAATTTTATACAATGCAACGTCTTAATAATAGGTTCTATGATGAAAACGTCACAAACCGGGGTCTATCGTTAAAACACGTAAACAAGTGTCTATACAAAATGTTCGTACGCTCCCGCCTGAAAACCAGCCATGTGTCACCTGTCAGTGTCAATGTCACCTGTCATGTGTCACTGTCACCTGTCAACTGTCAATGTGTATGTGTTATCTGTGGCGGTGTGGCTAGTCTGCACCCTGCGGCTCCCCGGCGGGCGGCTGCTGCTCGTCCGCCACGAGGCCCAACAGCTAGGAGTCCGCGACCACCGCCTCGCGCTCCGACTTCACCTGCTGCTGCTGGAATGTCATTTGCTATACTGCGTTATTGTGCCGTGTCTGCTGCTATTATTGATTACATGATTAGGAGAAAGGCTTGTTTTACTGTATCAGTTATTATTTATTAATTCTATTCAATAGCCATAATAAAAATCATCTTCGATACTCTTTTTATGTTATCGGTAAAGGATTTTAGCTGCCGGGGCGCTTGATGGTAAGCGCTACCACCACCCATGAACATTTGCAAAGGCGTTAGGTCAGTTTGCATATCTTACACTTCTAATAATGGATTGCCAACATTAAAAAAAGGGATATTAATTGACGAAAGGTACACAGGAATTTTTTTGAAGGAATAGGATACGGTCCTCCACATATTATTTTCTTTTCTCCAACATTATCACTCACCATCGCCTTAGTGAGCACGGTGGCGTCCTTGAGGCTGAGCACCTGCAGCACCTGCGCGTCGCCGCCGCCCTGCAGCACGACCTGCGCCACGCCGCCGCCCATCGAGATCGCCTCCAGCGCCTCGCCGTTCTGCTCCACCTGCGCCGTCTACGCATTATCTATTGCTATTTACGCTTTTTGGGGGACAATAAACAGTGTCCCTCTTCTAACCCGCTTTAACCCATCGAGCCCCAAGCGGCCCGATCGGTCCCAGACACAATAGATTTTCTATTGTATCTGTGGTTCCGGGGCCTGAGTTATTAATCTATATTCTATACCAATATTATAAAGCTGAAAAGTTTGTTTGTTTGAACGCGCTAATCTCAGGAACTAATGGTCCGATTTGAAAAATTCTTTCGGTGGTAGATACATCTTCACACTAAGAGCGTATACGCACTATGCGGGTAGCCGTCCGGCTGACCGCAAGCACAATTATGTACGTAATATTCATTTCTATGCGCACTGCGATGCGGCTACCGCAGACCGCACAGTCAGAGGCGGCTCGCCCTAAGGAGCGCTGGTGCAGTGAACTCCCATAAATAATTATAATAAAATCATAGTCCTTAATTTAATTATTACCATTAATTATTACTATTTAAAATCAATCGTAATCTTTAAAACTACTGTTAATACCAATGAATATATCCATCATTCCATCATCCCATACACCTGTATAATACCTACTGTATTATGTAACGCGCGAAGCGGAGCGCTCACGATTGCGCTCCAATGAAAAAAAATTTAGTACATTTCCTAATACGAAATCCAATAGGAGTGAAAGAGAGGGTTTTGCCAGAGCCCTGCGCGTGAAACAAAAGATTTTCTATGGAAAAGTAGCAAAATTCGGAGCGCCGCACCCGCAAACGTTGCCGGTTCGTTTTTAGCGCCAGGCAGGACAGCGATTGCGCGCGAGGTTGCCAGTTACCACTTCTATAATATAAATAAACAGTAAACACTCGAGTCAACTTCAATGCACGCGCGCGATTCATGCAATTTTCTAATTAAAATTATAAAATACGTGTTGAAATAGCCTGTAGTTATCAGTATTACTTGTGAGTGTTAAAATTAACAATAATTATAATGTGGCGTTCATTAAAAAGTGTGATAAAACGTTACAAATTCGGCTTGAATGTAAAGCTAAGGGACCGCCACGGCCTGAACTTGATCTTACGCAAAAATGAACGACAAAAACGAAAACATATACGCGTGTGTTTAAATCTGAACAATATGTGAAAACACCGTGGTTGTGATGAAAGCAACAAACTATTTTGTTTTCCGTGTCTTTTATTTAAAGCGGGCGCGGCCGGCGGAGGTGAGAGTGCTTGGACTGAAACGGGCGTTGACGACTTAGCTCATCTTTCAATCAAGATGAAAAAACATTCACAATCTCGGACCTCGGTACCATTTGTTGAATGAACTGCAATTGGCGTCTATCGGTCTTGTCGCTTTAAGTTATAGATATTTTTGCACACCAAAAAGAAAGACGTATCACGTATGCATTTTCTTTATAAGTATTTTTTTTTATAAATTGTACTGCTTTACACCATGTATTTTCAGTGTTTTATTTTAAGTGAACACCCATAAAATTTTGTCACGAGCCGCCTCTGCGCACAGTGCGCATAGAAATGAATATTACGTACATAATTGTGCTTGCGGTCAGCCGGACGGCTACCCGCAATGCGGCTACCCGCATAGTGCGTATACGCTCTAAGACCAACAGAAGCAGAGCCACGCGGGTGAAACCGCGGGGCGCAGCTAGTAGTATATAATTGTGAAAGAACTTGCTACGACTCCAACTCTTCAAAAAATTTCTTTTGCACAAACAGATTGCCATGTGGCAAATGTAACAAGGAAAAAATATACATACTTATATAAACAAGAGGAAATACTTGTTTGTTTCAATATAATAAGTATGAATGTTGCAAATAAATTCATTTGATAAGTATTGTTGACTAATGGAGGAAGTAACATATATTTGAATTGGCCTCATACGTGCTAATTTAAATCGTACCTTTCCTCTTCATAATAAAAACATTTGTTAAATAATAATAATAATCATCAAAACATATGTAATTTAAAGCTAAGAATACAAAAACAATACACACCTGACGACGAAAACGAGCGCGTGCAATCAACAACTCACAGATAAAAAATAAAATAAAAACACATCAAATAAAACAAAAATATAACACAATCACAGCTTTAATAGTGAATATCTATCTACTAGCGATGCAGTTAGAATATTGTTTGTGAATTCTATAAAAATCAAGTTAGTACTAACAATGAAAAATCTTTGGTAGATAAATACTCTTTTTAACATATGGCACATATTATGTAAATAAATGTTAACACGCCAATATATGTATATATTTAAATGTATCACCAACAATATTCCAAACGCACTGTACAAACAACGCAAAAAATAAACTCTATGTAAACTTAAGAAAACAAAATATACACAGCATGCATAGAGATGAAGATAAAATTTTAAATCTTTTAGACATGTCACCCTTAAAGTAAAAGGTTCATTTGTTATATTCAAACGTTAAATTGAAGTTTTGATCAGTTTCTTTTTATGGAAAAAGCAAGTTTATATTATTTAACATTATCTCCATCTCCACACACAGGAACACTTCAAGCAACACTCACTGGCGAAATACTTAAAATTGGACATTTAGCATTTATCCACGAAGGTAATACACTAAATAGATTTCCTCTATTTTTAATATTTATTATGCGTTAAAAATGTCACTGTCAAGCTTATAGTCCTTCGTGAATATTAATGCTGTTTTTCACAATCAAATAAAAACTAAAACATTAATTTGTCAATAAACAACTATTTAGAAACGGAAAAGCATAAAATTAGAAACAACTTTAACTTTTAGAAAACTAAAAATAACAACTGGAAAATTAATTTTCACAAAATGAATGCGTGTTTCACAAACAAGCCTGGGTCATATAAGAAAATACACTTATCGCATGCAAACAAAAAAATAAAATCTTACAATCATAGCACAATAAAAAAACAAATTACACTTGCAAAAATTTAAAATAGTGCTCAACTTAATTATGAAAACTTAACAATATGTGTAAATAACATTATGACAAATTCATTTCATGTAAATAAAGTATTTTTATGTAAAGTGTACAATGTACCAATTTAAAAGTCCTATATGCCTAAGTTTTTGGCACTATCACGCGTGAGATCAAGTTTTCAAATAACTATTTGGTATTTGGTTATTAAAATGAGAAACAATATATTAAGTAATTTTTAGGAATGACAAACATTTAAAAACATATTGTATTTGTCTATCTACTGAGAAGCCAACAAAACTAAATTATTCCTATCTAAAAACAACATGCATTTAAAAATAGCGCAATTATTCTAAATAATATGCACCAAGTACTTTACTTAGTCACAAATAAAGGGAATCACCTAAAATTAAATTGCGTCTGGTGACTAGATTTATAATTACACCTTTGGTTAAAATACTCTATATATTTTTTATATAAGTTCATTCGCTTTTTAATCGTATTTTGAAGTTCATTTTATATAAGTTTCTTTTAAATGCAAAAATTCGTTGTAGTCGATTATAATTTATAACTCGTATTTTAATGTGCAAACATGTTGAATACACTCGCACGCAACGCAAACACGCAGAAGTGCATAAAGATATTATCATAGATTATTCGAAATCTTATGAGACCGACTCATACACCCCTCTATATCACACTTTACTTGTGAACTTATCAATGCACAATTGCAATCAATCAAATGATGAACATTATAAGCACAAACCTAATTGAAATTTCACTTGGCCGTAAACAAACATACCCGTAAATATCTTCACTGATACATAATGTTACAAAAAAAAAACATAATATTCCAACATGAACTAAGAAATTTAATCGCTCCTACAAGTCTTATACTAAATTCCAAGTTATCTCGAAACCAAAACGTTTCATCCTAACAAAAATTTATATCTTACACAGAGTGTACTACACTTAATAAAGCGCTAGTCACTGTCATAAACACTATCCTCCCCCCTTTCTCTACTAAACACTCTCAACTTTAACGCGTATCGCGCCCGACGCGTACACGCTCGCATCTAAATCCGTACGTACACCGTACACGTGTACGCCCCTACGTACGTACGTGTTTACTCCCATATGTACGTACATGTGAACGTGCGTTACAAGTCTGATACTAAATTCCAACTTAACTCGAAACCTATTCATTCTACAACACAATAAAGCCCTATAACTATTGTAAACAATATCCCCCTCCCCCTTTTCCACTAAACACTCTCAACTTTAACACGTATCGCGCCCGACGCGTACACGCTCGCATCTAAATCCGCGCTTCTACGCACACGTGTACTCCCATATGTACGTGTAGGTGTAAGTGTAGGTGTACATGTACGTGTAGGTGTAAGTGTAAGTGTACGTGCGCGTGTGTGCACCTGCACGAGCGGCGCGACGCACACGCCGTCCTGCTGCTGCATGGAGGCGACCATCGACTGGTAGACAGACGCAGATACGGGTACTGTTATCACGCCCGACACGGACACGGGATAGCCTGGAAAATAATAATTATTTATTAGTTTTAACTTTTGTACAAACCTTCAAGTGGTAAAAAAATTGTTCAGAACAGTTGTCAAGTGTGTATTTTTACTTTTCAGCAAGGTACATACAAATAAATGGTGTGTAAAAATATTTGGTGTGAAAAAATATTTTAATTTATATGTTTGGGGAAACAATTTGTAAATCCATCCATATTTGTTATTTTGCTTGAATCTAATCTAATTTGTGTCTAAGATATACGTGTCACTGCGTGTCTGTATATTTTACGTGCGCATATATTTTTATACCGTATACGTGAGTATGAATCTGAATGTATGTGCATGTATTACTACGCATATAATATTACTACTACTATATATTTATGTAACTATGCGTGTGCAGATGTCACTGTTATGCGTTCCTGTGATTTTTCCATGCATGTTGTCTGTGTTATTGAACGTTTGTATGATGTCTGATTATACACGAGCACGTATTGCTACGTATTTATGTATGTAAATTTATAAATCTGTGTGTCACTGTGCGTGTCGCGACACCTCGCTCTGAATCGCGCAAGCGAAATGTTTTCGCTACAGTGCTATATATATACAACTTTCCGACATCATCCATCGGGGCCTTGACGGCCGGCCAGTCGAGTAGACTGGTCGAGGATCCTCCTTTTTCGATGGAGGAATTCCACCTTCCTTCCTCCACAGTGCGTGCATGTGTATCTGTCTGTCTGTCCACCCGCACTCACCGTGGCCGTCGTCCGTGGTGAGTATGATCTGCGTGTCGGAGTTGAGGCCGGCCTCGTTCAGGTCCACGGCCACGCCCTCGCCGTCCAGCCCGCTCACCGGCACTCCGCTCACTACCGCACCGCCTTCTGTGCTTTGGATCTGTACACACACACACACAAATTTATATAAGCAACATAATAAATAATTAAAAATGAAAACGAGTAGGTACACACACACAAAGTCATGGAAACGGGTCAAGGAACAAAAAAGATCACTAAAACATCGGTGACTCGGCGCGTCGCACGGGAACGTCAATCGCTGATGATAGCGCATTCCTTTAGTGCCATGTTATTATAAGCTTTCATTATTTTTGCATCATGCAAGTCTTGTAATAATATTAGTTGTAATAGCATTTCATAATTAATCTAGTTTTATTTCGGTCTGTTTGAAACATACACAATTTCTTGAATACCGGAAATTTTTTTAGTAATCCATCCAACATTTTCTCCAGATAGTTAAAATTTACCATACAATGTTAACAATCTCGTCGAGTCTTATTAAAAGCAATGAAAAATTTTTGTAGATAACACCAATTTCTCTTAAACATGAAACTTTAAAAATTAAATTTATCCACATGTAACTTATAATTTGTCCGTAATAAATTAAAAAAAATCCCCAACACACAAAAATTTAAGTCAAAAGTTCTGTCAAAGTCATAAATAGCGAAAAATACAAACACATACGACTTGCGCGGTGGTCCCGTCGGGCAGCGTGATGATCGGGCTGTTGGGGTCCACCTGGATCAGCGACACCGAGCCGTCCGGGTTCGTGATCGTTTGCAGCACCGCTGGGGCGTATTGCGACATCTGGATACACACAAGGAGAATTATTAACTACGAGAATTAAAAATATGCCATGTTTTGAGAACCTCCGTCGTGTTTGGAAAGTAAAGCCAGCAATATATTCAAATGCATGATTACACGCATTTGAGAAAGAAAATATTAAGAGTATGTACGTGATAAACTTATAACGGATGAAATGGATCGATTTGAATAAACAATTGCTTAAACATGGCTGTGATAAGAATAAAAATTGTTTACTGACACTGAAGGGATATAATTTATACCCATCTGTACGATCTTTCGATTTAGAACTTATTTTATTATAAGAGCCTGAATAAAATGCTGGTTGTGCCATAAGTAGACACATGAACAAATACATGGGTCAATTCACTGGCTACCAACACTTCCACACGCGCGGCAACCTAAATGTTCCTACACCACACGCGGCAACCTAACGCCCCCAAAAGGATCCCAAGTGACACAAAAGGAGCCCAAACGTACATCAACATCAGCTAGCGTCATCTGGTCAATGCACACTTGCTGTGACGTCAGCACCGCCTGCTGACCGTGCTTGCTCGACCCGCCAGAGTTGCAACTGCCGCTCGGCATGCATTGGGATGACTGTTTTTTTTTTGTACATTGCAAATTGTTTTTTTGTAGGATTTTTATGCAGATTGCGGTATATGCGAAACAATAAAAGTTTAATAGGGATAATTTTAGTTGTTAATGATCGAGTTCGTTGGCATAAAAGTGTATATTATAGTATATTTGAGATCATTGTTCCCATTCATATTTTAATTATAGGTCGCAAAACATGAATAGTAAATTAATGTCCATTAAAATACATCGATAATAATACATGTTACCAAAATCCAGGCAGCAATCCAATTTTGAATGAATGCAGAAATGAAGAAAACATTTAAATTATTAATTAATATTATGTAAAAATTACGAAATATTAAGAATAAATATTGTGAGTGTAAACTTCTATGTTCACAGTGGTGATTTGGATGAAATTGCATGATTCGAGATTTAGATGGTGTTGAATGAGTTGAATGCATGTCTTCAACATGACGTGTTCCAATCTGTAGTTTTTATTAAAACAATTATATATTTTGTCATTTTCGAAAACACATTATAAATTAAATTTATTGTATGTGTATGTGCGGGCTTATGTGTGTAAGTATGTTAATGTGTCTACACATGTATATGCGGGTCTATGCGTGTATGTGTGTATAAACATACCGCAGGCGACAGCGCCCTCTGGTGGTGCTTATCATCATCATCGTCCGTGAAGGCGGGCAGCAGGTCCTCACGCCCGTGGTACTTGTAGCAGTTGATCACTATCTGCCGCAGCGCGTGCGTCCACGACATCTGCGCGGACATACATACACTTTTAGTTAGATTTTAAGACAGAAAATCGATTTTTTTTGGGTAACGAGAGGATATGGATACTGTACTTAATACAAATACAATTTCATTCTCTACGTTTACTCTATTAATTATATAAGTTTTGGTCTATTAGGGTAAACAATAAATGAGATCATAATGAAGCCATCTAAAACCTCACAATCTAATTATTACCACGTACATTATACCACTGCTTGCTTCATCTGATTCCTCAAGACAAATCAGGCTTTATTTCTCCAAATAAACAATTTGTTACTACAATGTTTGACAACATTTGCATCTTGTCTTAACATGGTAAATATATAGTTCAGTTACCTTTTGCTTCTCGTCCTCGGATCGTGCGTCCATGCGCACGTTGGCCCACGGCAGGTCCTTGGGCCACCACGGCGGTCGTGTGGATTCACGTCCCCAACCCGGCTTGCCTCGAACTGCATACAAAAATATATCTATAGAAATTTATATAAGAGTTTGTGTACAAGAGTAAATTAAAGATCAATTGTGCATATTGATATTGAAATGTAAGATATAATAATGCTATATTATAGCATTTTACTGTAGCGAATTTTCTTTCCAAAAAAGATTATAATTTATATTTATAACTTATAATTAAATAATATAATAACTAAAATTATATAGCAATTTAATTAGCAAACGAGACATTCGTCATTGCTATTGACAAGAAGGTTTCATTAATTCAACGTTCAACAAACGCTATAATTGTCATGTGGCACTCACCCATGGAGTACTTGAGCATGAGCGGTATGAAGGCCCGCAGCTGGGCCTGCGTCATCTTCTCGACGGGCGTGGGGATGCCGTCGATGATGAGCGGCGGCAGCTCGAACAGCGACGGGTCCTCCTGCGGCGGCGGCGGCGCCTGCGGGCCCGAGCCCAGCCCGAACTGAACAGTTATTTCGCCGAGTGCCCGGGGACGAGTGCACACGCGCACATACGCACCGGCGTACGTGCGCGTGTGCACTCGCACGCGCGCCTCTCGTGCGCATGCGCAGAACGCACAGTGCACGGAGTACGTACAAAGAGGAGATATACGTGGAATACGGTGGGCTTGACGACCGGTGGAATTAAATGTGCGTATTTGACAGTCAAATAACAAATATGCGCTGAGCACTTCGGTCACTTATTATTATTGGTTATAGTTTGTATTTAACTAATATCTCTTCTCTGTATTCGCTCCATAGGGCGACTCCCGGTTTCCACCGCACACAAGACAAAACTCCTCCCAAATATCAAAATAAAAGAATTTACTTGGGTATCAATTATTTAATTGTAATTTTTAGTTTACTTACTATTAATGTGTAGTGGAAAACGAATGATTTTAGAAATAAAATTTCATTTTGAACAAGCTATTTAGCAACAAAATATTGCAGGATAATTAAGAATTTTTTTTAAAGAAACGAATTACACTTAAGAGATAAAATTACTCTCAAATTACATGAGAAAAAGAAGAAGGAATAATTCTACTTTCACATTTCCTTCTTTTACCATTATTTCCGTGGAATTTAGTATTGGGAGGTCGACAACTTTTCCGAGAATCCATATAAGTATGTATTTAATTATTTAAACTTATCACTAGGTCATCATGCCTATTTCTATAATTTATATCTGTAATTTTATTCGTCTTACATTCGTCGTATAAGTTCCGGTCATGTGCATGTGTAATTACATTGTGAATGTAAATGTTGTGGCATGTCAACGCAGTTACGTGTCTATGTGTATACGTTCTTGTATTCGTGTGCGTGTATGTTATATATACATAATAGCCAAATACACATATACAGGTGAACAATCTACGCATGTATGTGTCACCTGCTGAGCGAGCGCGTTCTCCAGCTCCTCCATGATCATGCAGCGCAGGTTGCGCACGACGTCCTCCAGCGGCTTGGCGCCGAACACGCGGTACGACGTGTTCGGCTTGCCCGGAGTGGCCACTAGTACGACGGCTTGCTGGCCGACGCGTGTCGCGAACTCTTCTATCGTTTGCTGTTGGATGAATGTTAATTATTGATAGGGAAGTAGTCATAAAATGCATAGATATGTGGTCTTATTATCACATATCTTATTAGTACGTTTACGTTGTAATTATTATTTACGTACCTAATTCGATTTATGATAATATTTTGAATTTATAATTGAAATGGTATCACAATCGATAATCTTTTGGACATCACATCTGGTATCACCCGTCGAGCTGTCAAAAAGCAATTCTTATAGTGGACAGACTATAAATGGTTATTATTCATACGCTGACAAACGTGTGTAGTTGAATGGGATCCAAAATTATCGATTCTTGACACAGACAGAAAAACTTTTTTTTGGCCCGAAAATTTTTCTTCATTATGATATTATTAGTTTGAACTATAATTTCATAAATGAACCTATAATGTTTCAATCGTTTTTAATCACATATTTCTACATTTTCTCGGGTATGATGCGAGCTATAACTCGTCATAAATCAATTAGATTTAGGAGGTCAATATTCCGTATACACACTCAATGGCGATACATTTTTCCCTATTGATAATGTTTTAATTAATTATTTTACTTTAGCCTCGCCTGGTGGTAAACATAGGTGCGTTCGAAAGTTAAGCATATTATCAGCTCAAAGAAAAGTTTCACTTCTAAAACAAAGAATTCAAACAAATTCTGAATATAAAAAATATATTCAAAGAGATAATTGATCATGCCAAATATATTCAGTCTATGACCGTGACACAATAAAACTAATGTGATTACCGCCCCTCGCACGGAAGGGTATCGATTCGCCCAAACAATGTTCAAATATTCACCCCACAGCACAAGTTCACGACGAGGTCGTTGCTACTTTAATGGGGACATTATTTTTTTAACTTTAAATTATTGAATTAGCGCCTAGCCTGTTTTGAATGCGGATTAGGACTTATTTGATGATGGTATTCGTTTTTATGGGAGATTTTAGAAATTTTCTCCACTTACCCTCAGTTTCCTAAGAAGTCTATTCTGATGACGTTTTCTGACTGACGGGTTGGTTTCAAACGAGTGCGGCCGTTTGCGTTTTTTGGAAGATGCTATGGCGGCCGCTGCTGCCATACCGACGGGCCCTGAAATATTGTTTGCATTAAATTTGCTTCTCTTTAACAAAAAGCGATTTATTGGTTTTCAGAAGTAACATTGACGCAACCTACTGGCAAAATAAAATTATCATTTCTTAAGATAGTGACAGGAAGCATATTTGAGAATAAATTTAAAACAGGAGATTCGAAACAACGAAACTACCCACCATAGATTCTCCTGAAAGTTAAGTAGACTGCAGTGATTGTAAGAAACACGCTAGCTGCGACCATTATAAGCAGAACTAATGTATGAACAAAAATTCTGTGTATTGTGTAATAGTGTAGTAGTGTTGGTCAGGATCCTGCAAGATCTAATAAATAATCACTAGAGCAAAAGCCCTGGAAGCTGTTGGCATGAATACTTATCGACTATTATTACTCACCAGCCTCCGCCAGCTGCTTGGTTACCTCATCACTCATGGCGCTCTTGACGAAATCAACGGCTATATCACCGCAAAGATCACCTCCATGGAGGTCTTTGATCTGAACACCTATCAACTATCAGCAGTCAGCACTCACCGGCCGCCGCCAGCTGCTTGGTGACCTCATCGCTCATGGCGCTCTTGATGACGTCACCGGCGTCCTCGTACGCGGAGCCGGCGGGCGAGGACGCGCACTCCTCGTCGTCCTCCGAGCCGCCGCTCAGCCCGCACCCGTCCGCCTGCGACATGTCCTGCGCACCGTACGACGTGTCATAGTCTGGCTGGATGCCGCGTACGGATGATTATCTTTTGTATTTTTTTTTTGTTTTGTACACACACGAGTAGGAAACGCGACGGAAGATGGCTGTCCATCTTTATTTTAACGAATGTCCTAACATGTCTAATATTTTCAGCCAATTTATGAACGTAAAAGAAAGTAGAATCGGCATTTCTTTATGCATTTTTTAGGGTTCCGTAGCCAAAATGGCAAAAACGGAACCCTTATAGTTTCGTCATGTCCGTCTGTCCGTCTGTCCGTCTGTCACAGCCGATTTACTCGGAAACTATAAGTACTACAGTGATGAAATTTGATGGGAATATGTGTTGTATGAACCGCTACAAAAATATGACACTAAATAGTAAAAAAAAGAATTGGGGGTGGGGCCCCCCATACATGTAACTGAGGGATGAAATTTTTTTTTTCGATGTACATACCCGTGTGGGGTATCAATGGAAAGGTCTTTTAAAATGATATAAAGTTTTCTAAAAAACATTTTTCTTAAAGTGAACGGTTTTTGAGATATCAGCTCTCAAAGTCGTAAAAAGTATGTCCCCCCCCCTCTATTTTTATAACTACGGGGTATAAAATTCTAAAAAAAATAGAGGTGATGCATGCTAATTAACTCTTTCAACGATTTTTGGTTTGATCAAAGTATCTCTTATAGTTTTTGAGATAGGTTGATTTAACTGTAATTTATTATATTTGCTGCTACGGAACCCTTTGTGCGCGAGCCCGACTCGCACTTGGCCGGTTTTATTTTTAAATTATCTTTATGAATACAGCCTGCATATCAGCCAGACATTTCATTAAATATTATAACTATTCAGTGGGATATCATACAGCCAATAAACAATAGTTAATAAACAGTCTAGTCTCATAATTTAACAGCTACAATTAACTTACTTGGCACCTAATATATACTTACAGCCATAAAGTATCCGTTACACAATCTTCAAACTTAATATACGCCATTTCAACATATTGTATTGATGGATTATTACAATTAAATTATTAAGTGGCTATTTTTGTCAATGCTTTTGGTAATTCTATTACATAGTCTTCTTAATACTATTATAGTGTTAGATTCATATATTGAAAAGGAAATACTTTTTCACATTTATTTATCCCTGTATCATAAAGTCCACAAAGTCTTTCTTTTATTATAAAAATCTTTTAATATTTAAATTGGCATCAAATATAAAAATTAAACCATCAGATGATGTGTTTATATTAGCTATTCTCGACAATTAACCATAATTATTATAAACTAATTTCAAGACCAACCTCCTCAGCCATGTCCATGGACTCGGTGCTGACTGCCGAGTTCATGTTGTTGTCAGAGTCGTCGTCCCTCTTGTTCTCCAGGACCATTGGGCCTCTTTAACTTGCACTCTTCAGTTAGTTATACTTCCACCGGGATAGCTGTGAGACTCGACCGCGGTTTAGAGTCTGGTAAATAAATTGTTCTATTGTTATATCTTTTGTGTGTAAGCCTTATTTTTACTGAGTCAACTTATAGCTGCACTTTGACTAACCTATTTCCATGGAATATTGGCTTCACCATATTTTTCACAATTTAAAAGTTCTAAAGAAGTGTTCTTAAGAAAATTATCTATTCTAACTTTTGGAGATATACTTTAATTCTTGAAAAATACTGACCGAATTTTTTGAAGTCGGTTAAAAATCAATTATGTACTTATTTCCATTAGTGATGATACAAAACTTTGTATCATCACTAATGGAAAGAACTTGCATGTTATATTAAACTTTAAAAAGCTGCCAATTTAGTAATTTGATAATTTATTATTGAAAAGTGCTAAACTAACTATATAAATAATGAATAGTCTGTAAATAACAATAATGTATTTGTGCATGATTACAAAACTTGAATGGGTACAAATTTATTTATTTAACACTTTATTAATTGTACAAATGGAAAACTTACTTACAGATAAAATGTATTTGATCTAAGACCAATAAATCTACAAACAGAACTTAGAACTTCTTAAAAAAGTTGACACAAAACTTGAAATAATTTGGAAAATCCAAAAGTGCACGCCTCATAATTTTTTTTTAATAAATATTTATTAATTATTATTTTTGTTTATTTAATAACAATTAAACCACATCGAATCAGACCCTGAAAAATGAAAGGGTTCTATTCCTGAGCATACTCAAGCTTAAGAGAAAAAAAAAGACTCGATTAGTAAAGTATTTCGGTCGCTATCGTGTTAACAAGAAAAAGGATCCGCACATACAGACACACGGACGTACAAGACAGAACTTTTTTAAACTGTTTTTTAACTAGTTTAAATAACAAAAATGACATCAAAAATATCATGAACGTTAAAAATAGTGTTTTTTCTTAATATGTGTGTGTATGTATTATCTTACAAGTGCAATGTATGATACATAAAGACATTTTAAGTTTGAAAAATCAGATGTTTTGCGCGAAGTGACAGTAGTACCCACCTCAACGCTTCGCTTATGAGGCGTGCAATATGATAATACTATTATTCAAAATGCATTTTAGGAAGGAAAATGAATAAACAGGAAGACTAAACATTAATTATAGGTAACATTTTGTTTTAAATAAAATGTATAATTAATATAAGTAGTTAAATGATATTAAAAATTATTTAAACTCAATTTACTCTTATTTATAGCGTATGCAAAATACCTCTCATAATAATTTGCGCTATCATCAACTCATTTTATGTGCCCACAATTGGAACACAGATCTATTAGGTTTTAAGTTTTACCCAGATGCTTGAAATGAATGATATGGCTTTTATTATGGTTTTAATATTATGTTTCATTCATTTAATTTTTCTGGTTGTACTGAAAATTCATTATGATGACTTACTGCCATTATGTTTACCTATTTAGCTATTAATCAATAATTCATAACATAACAGTTCTAAGGTAGGAATAATGCTAAAACCAAGATTTGAATTCAAAGTAAAATGTTATTAGAACAACATGAAATAATTATGTCAAAATCTCCAAAATCAATATTTATGGATTGCTCCATTGCCATGAAAATCTTTGATAGAAATGCTTATTCTTACTAAAATACTATAATTATAATTTAATAAATGATTGTTAAGAAATTGTAACCTTGCTAATTAATTAAATACTCTCTGAATTTGTACTGAAATCAACCTATAATGACAGGTTTCAGTTCTACATCTACCTATTTGACCTTTGACATTTTCTAACTTATAAGTCTTTCCTTTTCTTGAAATAAAAAATGTACATTTATCTTTCTTAAGTACTTAAAGAGTAAAACACGACTATATAGAATTAAATACAATATTAAAAGACAAGTAGGTAAAACAGAAGAATTTACTAAGTCGACCTATTGTGTAAACTACTAGTCCAATTGGAAAAATCAATACTCAAACTGTCCTACTACTAGAGAAAAGAGAAACTAAATTATCTAGGAATATTGACGAAATTATAACATTTAAACGCTTTATAATCAATTTATTTGTCATAGGCTTATGTTTTTCAAACAAAATTAGCGATGAATGAATCCTAATAGCTTGACTTAGTGTGCCTAAACGAGCATAATAATGTTTCGCCATGGTGTCATAATGCATTTTGTTTTATGTTTTGTTTAGATGCATTTCCCCATAACCGGTCGCACCGGGTCAACTTTGAAGACGAATGACATAAACTCTTTTGCGGCGGCGTAAAGGATAAACCCAAATGAATGGCCATCATGAAGGGGTAGCGCGTTCGAGCAGGCCCAGATAGAATAGAAAGACTACGACTGCGTACGCACCTGCGTGATTTGAAAGACATTTTGCACTCCAATTTGAAGCTCCCGAAGATCACAGTGATGTAACTGCTTCAAAACGACACCTTTCAAGACTTTTTCTCTCAACTGGACACTAAAATCACAAAATTGGAGGAGTGAACAGGGATCACCGAAAAACGCGAGTCCTCCATTGATATCGATCGGTAAACGCGATATGTTAACATTGTACACTTCATATCTTGAGGACGCCATTTTGTACGAGCCTGCGCGGTACAATTTTCTTTTCGCATTGGAAAGGGAAATTGCCCCTCGCTCTGCGGGGGGTTAAGCTTTTATTTTATAATTTGCTACGAATAGGACTAACTTTTTCAGGGAAACTTACCGATTTTAGTCGTTGAAATTTCTAGTTAAAATTTATTTAGGCCATAGGAGCTTGGCAATGAGAAAAATTCCATTCCGAGTTTATTTTGGAAAACATTGATCATGTCATACAGTAGCGCAATCTATCCCAATTTTCAAGAACTAGTTTTGACAGCTAAAATTGTAAACATTTGCTGGATATTTTCTGGATTGTCAATATTTAAAAATAAATCCATTATCATTAAAATTTCATGAAAAACAACTTAAATAGGTAGTGTTAAATTAATAGGAACTTGTGTCTTAACCTGAAGAAAAAACAACCGTAAGTATATAATTATATGTTTGTTATTTTTTTAATATTCGAAGATTTGTGATGAAATAAGAAATTCTGCCCTAGTCATGCCCTAGTAGAAAAGACGCCTTTTACGTTTTATATTTATTAGTTTGAAAGGTTTTGTGGTTATAAATAACAATACAGATTGGAAAGGAAGCTATAAGTTAAGTTAAATTCACAGCTATTTACTTTGAGGTTATAATAATATGTTTATCGATTCTCGAGCGACCTTATACTTACACAGTTTGGGTACGGTTTTTGTATAATTAAAAAGTATTTTCTCCTTTTTATAATATAACAATCGTAGTGGTGATTTGGCAAGTATTTCTTCTCCAAAAATATTGAGCAATATTATGAAATTATAAAATCAAATCAGCAAATTCCTATGTTTTTTTATACGACTTTAAAAATATAAGGAGGTGGGTCTGAATGCAATTAATTTACCTATGTTGTATTTGTTACCTCAGAACTTTTGACTGGGTAAAATGATTATGATGATTCCTTTTTTATTTGAAAGCAGTTCGGAAGGAACTGTTGAGTTGCCGCCCTATTCGAATTTTGTCAAGTTGAAAAATTATTATCTACTAATATATTCTTCAAACATTAATTTTTATATAGCAAGGAAGTAGATGTATTTCCAAACTTTTCATTTCACTGGACAAGCAGGTGGTAAATTACCTATTGAAATAGGAGAATTAACCAATCTTATATTTTAAAAGCTCTAAGATTTTAATATGAAGTTAAATACTAAAACAACAGGTAGTGAGAAATAAATTAATACAAATATTAAATTATTTATTGTCTGATAAAATTAATAGTATTTATTCTATACATAATATGCTAGCTTAAAAACTAAATGACTAATATTATTACACTTTGTATGATATAAAATTTCTTAATTAAATCACAAGGTATTTAAGTATATATATTAAGTTTCATTGCTTTCTCTCATCGAGGCCTCTTGTATTCTCCGGATTCTTCTGATGAACCTGTAAAATAAAAAACGTAGTGTGCTGATTACTGATGTAACTTTCTATAAAAATTCATTAGTTTTACTACAAATTCATTAGTAACAATACAGTTACTAATGAATTTGTTATATCCAAATAATAAGCCAAATGACGAATTGGAAGATCTACAGCATACGTCAATCTCATACATTCGTAGTCTATTCTATTGAACGCTACACTAACAGAAAGCCACTTGCATAGGGGGGCAATCCAGCTTGCAAATTCTCACTATGTCACAAAATTATGGCTACCATCGCACAATTTCCATACCTTCTTCAGCGGTCCAATACCGCCTTGTAGCAACTTGAAAATTTGCTGCTTCTATTGTGTGTGTGTGCGTAGCGTTAACTGCTTCGCAAACACAGACTTAGGATACTTAGACTTCCCCACTATAAAAAATTGGTTGTCTGTAAAGTCGGTTTACGAACGATAGTTGAACGTGACCACGTCCGATTGTGCTTCTTTGTCGCTCGTTCCGCGCTCTCGCTTGCACTTCAAGCCTTACATGGAACGCCTCAGAGCGAGGTAACGCCGCATCAGTCATGTTTTTTCGTGCGTGCAGCCGGCTTTATCGAATTATAAGACGTTGTCACGTCAAAAGCCAAGGATGCGCCTTACACCATATAACTCTCACCATAAGTCCGATGACAATACCGCCCCCGCCAGCCCGGCTCACACAGACACGCGCCCCCGCGACACACGCCGTGACGACACGCGCGCACGCACTCCCCCCCGCGCCGCCCCACCTCGCAGTGGTTGCCCCCCAACCCGGCGGGGCAGCGGCACTTGTTCACCCCCTTGCAGCGGCCCCCGTTCAGGCAGGGGATCACGCATTTTGCTGGAAACAATATTCGTGTAATATATAGATGTTTGGTTGGGAATTAATGGGACAACAGTTGAGAAAGATTGTAATTTAAAGAAGACACGTTTTGAAATGAACGAACACATAGTAATTGAAACATGTAGATTGTCATATATTTTAAGCATAACAAATAAGAACTTCCAAACCACCGCCTCGAAAAGTAGATTCTAAGCTGAAAAATCGATGTTGCCAAGTCATATTAATTGTATTATGTAGTTAAAGTTGTTTGAAAAATCAATAAAACTATACTCACAAAATTCACACCGCAATCCATAATATCCCTTTGGACATTCGCACGTGTCCTTCTGTATACATTTTCCGCCATTTAAGCACTTTTGTGAACAAATACCTGAAACAAAAATCACGTAGGTATATTGTAATTAATCACAACTGGAAATCTTTTAACTTCATTAATTAAACACATTTCATACTAAACTATAAGAAAATATATTTATTTCTCCTTAGAAAATGTTCCGACCGCCGCCAATGTTACGTCATGTGCGACAAGCCCACTCATCTGCTTGGAGAAAAAATCCACATGTAAGTACTTCTCTTTATCGTACATACATAACATTTTCAGTAGAAATACTTTGTGCATGTTTAAGTAACGATTACATTTTTTATTTTATTTGCATGAATACCTCAATACAGTAATTAATCGGAAAAGCAGTGTTTATTATCCTGATTCCTGAGTCCTGACCTAAATCTTTATTTTTACGTGTCAAAGTGTCACTATAGTACATACTTCATAGTATTAAGTTTTTACTTAAAAGCAGTCTTCTATTACAGCTAGATGAGATAATACGAGTAGATCACGCAGGGGAGTTAGGAGCGGATCGTATATACGCGGGGCAAATGGCCGTTCTGGGTACCAGCAAAGAGGGACCTCTGATCCAGCACATGTGGGAACAGGAGAAGAAACACAGGGAGAAGTTCGAAGAGCTGATCTCCAAGTATCGAGTTAGGCCCACTGTGATGATGCCGCTGTGGAATGTAGCTGGATTTGCGCTTGGTGCAGGTAAGAAATATTTTGTAGTCAATTAGATGTCATCTGCCTTCGCAACATTTTCTTCCTAATGTTCTCACCATCAATGTTTTGGCCACCAAAATTCACCAGGACTGCTCTCTTGGCGTCGACTAAAAGGAGGCGGAACGGCGGAAGCGACCGGCCTGCGCGCAATTTTTTGCACATAATTTATAAATATATTTTTTTTTAATTACTGATGTATTAATTGAAAAATCTAATCCCATACGTCCCTCAAGACTTGAATGGAAGTGGATGTGGATAAAGTTTCATTGATATTACACTATTGTCCAAATGAAATTGATTCTCCGTTTAATTTTTGGGCAACTTCACAACGTTTTTCTATCGAGGCAAATTTGTCTATCGTGTTTCGGTTCCCAAAAGTCACTAAGCAAACTCTTCAATTAAATAAATCGATAAATAAAAAAAATCTAATTCAAAGTTTTTTAAGAAAAAAATTAATTCTCCGTGCGCTCGAAACGTCTGTTTTGGGTCTCATTTCACCTTAAGGACTTCTGTTGCGCTCGATTCAAAAATAATGCATTATTTTTGCTTGACTGTTTATTAATATCGATTTTGTAGAGCTGAACCTGATTTTGTTAGTTCTTACCGTGTAAGTTTAATGTTTCCATCCTAATTCGAAAAAAAAAAACTATATAGACATGAGTGTACTTCATTTCTTCTAAAGACAAAAAATTACTAAAAATTATACACTATTATTTCAGGCACAGCTTTACTAGGCAAAGAAGCAGCTATGGCCTGCACTGTGGCCGTGGAAACCGTCATAGTAGACCACTACAATGACCAGCTCAGAACACTCATGGAGGACCCAAACATCGACAAGGAGATCCTAGAGACGATCACAAAGTTCCGTGATGAAGAACAGGAGCATCATGATACAGGAATCGACCATGGAGCCGAACAGGCACCCTTCTACCAAGCACTGACTGAAGTTATTAAAACCGGGTGTAAAGTCGCGATCGCTATATCGAAGAAGATATGAGTATTATTGCTAGTTTTAACGAATTGATATTTTTGTAAATAGTTTTAGTAATAAAGAGTTAATTTGCCAAATGTAATGACTATCTGTACTAGTTCTCCCTATCATCAAATCTAGTAGAAATCTGGAATCACCTCTTAAATGGGGAATGAGGGAAAACTATCTCGTGATACTTTTATCCCGTTACCAGGAGAGCGAAGTTGATACATAATACAGATATTGTATTTACGAGTTATCACAATGTAGTGATAAACTATCAAACGCTGAAAGGCCAAGGCCTTACCTCATATACTATGTAAATTGTAAATAATAACAAAGATAATGAAATATGTATTTATAAATGGCTCACGTATCTTAAATTATTACTAAACATAGGAAATGATAAAAAAGTAATAACAACAACAATAAGAAAAATAGTATACATTAACAAAGCGGAAAGTAAATTCATTAGAGTCCAGATGGCGAAAAAAACAGATTCGTTTTGAGATGACCTACCGAAAAATGAAAATACATTTGATATAAAATGCGGCAATTGTCTTATAAGTTTCATATGCAGCAGGATTCCAAATTTGAAATCCGTTGATGGTGATACCTTATAAAAATAAATTTATTGAGGCTAGGTACCTAAATGTACTAAAATAAAAACAGTAAAGTAAAATACCTCCTTCACAATGGCGTCCTTGATAACCAGGGGGGCAGGAACACACGCCTGGCGCGGTACAGTTCCCGCCATTCATGCACTGCGGGTAACACAGCGCAGTACGACAGTGTTGCCCCATGTAACCGTCTGGACACTGACATATCTTTTCGCTGTTACACCAGCCTTGGTTCGCGCACTTTTTATCGCACTCCGGATCTGGACCTGTCAATGTCAATTTATTTTTAAAATGGTGATTCTAAAAAAAGATTGCGTTAAAAAATATTATATTCGCAATAAAACGGTGAAATATGCTCTTGTCACTATGAATTTTGATGTGACAAGTAGGCAGCTTATATTTATAGGTATTTTGACGACTTCTTACCTGGCTAACAGTGCGTAAAACTCTAAACTTTAAGTTTCAGAACCATTTATAAAAGAATTATTTAATCGCTAAAAAACTTAGATTTCTTAATAAGAGTAATATATACCCATATAACTTAATTTTAACTACGGTTAAGTTAGCAAGCGTACAAACCTAAAAACAAAATTCTGTGAGCAGAGGCACCGTGAGATGAGCCAATCAGCGCGCTCGGCGAGGCCCGGGAAATAAAGCATTTGGTTAATATCGCCTGACAGTTCGAGCAGGCTGGTGATGAAACGATATTAGTAGGGTAAATTCTACAGGTTATTGACACCTTAACGAACAGTCTTTGTATGAAATTCAGAAATTACGTGATCGTATCGATCTTTGATACGACAAAAACGCGTCTCAGCTACGTTTGTTAACCAAATTTTTATAATTTATGTTTGTTTAGTCTATTTATTTGACATTTATAGGTTATGAAACAATAATACAATAGGTAATATGGTGTCAATTACTGTATTGTTCAATGCACACGAACACAAACGCTACAAAGAACATTATTGTAAAATATTGCTTAATAAGTATATTAAGTTTTATGGCTGGATACCTACTTGAAGTATTATTTGAAGCCAAAGCATATTTATAAGCTTGAGTAGCTTTAGTAAGTGTTCCTGTGCTTTCGTCATAAGCATAAGAATTAATAAGCTGAATGGTCTTATATGAAATGAGAATCTATAATATTATCCAAATGTATAAGCAATAAAAATTTCTTCAGTTGTAATTCCTAAACAATCTTTATAAATTTTAGCTCAAAAGTAAGATCTTTCGAATATGAATAATTGAAGTATTCCATAATTATTATTAAGATGAGGAGAATACTTTTTTATTAATCGGTTTTTTTAAATTTATAGATTGTTTATAATTACAGATTAAAAATGAATTTTAAAAGTCTTACTTAGAACTGCTTATAGAATCTCTAATAAAAAGTAAAAAAAAGCATTACGTTTGTATTTCTGCGAATATATAAATATTTATATTTTATTGCTAGCTATCTCTATTACTTACTAATCAAACAGTTTTTTTTTCTTAAAAAATGTCACAAAATCTATACAATATTTAAATATTCAAAAATACAAACGTGTAAGTGTTAAAAATGCGTTGGCGATACAATACCTGTCCTTTCTAAATACACACCTCTCTGTGCGCATTCCTTCTTTAGGTTTAATCTTAAGGGGGTGCCTTTTAGGGGGATGCCTCGACCATTTTTTAGCACTAGCCCTATTTCAAATGTTGTCACACCACTCACGTTGCCCATGCAGGGCAAAAATATACTAAATTCTGTAAATAATAGTTAATTTATAGTCAAAAATAACCCAATAATATCTGACATGCCCATTATTTCAAACGAAAGCAACAATTTTTAGTCAAATACTTGTCAAAAAAGTGTTTTTATTTCAATATTTAATGTAATGCGATAACAATAAATTTAAAAAAAAATGGCGGTTGCTAAAAAAGTCAGTAATATTACAATCGATAAATGATACCTACCGTACCTACCAATAACAAAACAAAATATTCTGGTCTATAAGTTGTAGACTACAAGCCCACATATGAAAAAAATATGGGTCAAATGAACCACCACGGGACATATCCAGTACGAAAGAAGAGCAAAAAATAATAAGATTCATCACTATGCCGTCACTTGTAAGCTGTCCAACTGAGTGCAGATGAGAATTGAAAAGTACAGGTAGACTCGGTAAATTTTGGTCATATATTTTTGTACGGCATACTTAACCATCGATGGAATAATAAGAAACCGCTCAGTGCCGTACAAAAATGTTGGTCCACCAAGTAGGAATTTTAATTTCATTTCCGTGAGTTACCGGGGGTAAATTTGGTCATTTGACCATGTACGGCATCTGTGTCATACTATTGCTATACTGCTTTTAATCCATTATTCCGCAACGCCGTACAAAAATCATGGGGACAAGGGGAAAAAATCGAGAGTTGTAATCCCCTCTCTTTCCCCACTCCATGGGGTCATTTGACACAACACGAAGTAAATTTATTTTTAAAGTATTTTATGCATAGATAATATTTTTTCATGTGCCGTACATTTTCGTTGGTTCAAAGGGGAAAAATCTGAAAATGAAAAAATCCATATAACGAAATGTTTGCTTTATATTTTGATAATAAAATATAAATATACATTAATATTAAGAAGCTCGAGGTGGTTAATTAATTTAGTTAAGTTAATTAATCACCTTGGAAAGTCGGAGTCAAGTGGAATGGACTCCGTTAAATTGATGAACTAATAAAAAAGCTATGAACGAAAAGATGTGAATTATATGCAATCAGCCCATGGATACAGGTAAAGTCACAAGCAAATGCTAGTATTATAAACATATTCAAAATGTACAAGTAAAGCGCTTTCAAATGATACCAAACACGGCATATTTATCTTAACTTTATTTTTTTACTCTGTATGTTTTGTCCGCTAGAGGGCGCCACATTAGATTTTGTGAAACCCCATATAGCCTTTAGCTAGCTGGTCGCTGGTTATCCAGTGAACAATTCAGATGCTTCTAATGATATGTTATTTGTCGAATTCTGATAAGTAGTTTAGAAGTTACTAGGGAATAGATGAACATACATACATGACCTGTCAAAACCATAACCCTCCTTTTGCTTTGCCGTAGTTGGGTAAAAATATGTTAATGCCGTACTGTATCAAATTGCCATAAAGCACCCTTAAAATTGTAGCTTTCGTCGCTTTCATCAGCCTAAAAGATGTGGTCTGCTCAAAAATGTACGGCATCGTTTTTTCCTAATTTATCTATGTTAATACTATTTAAAACAACGAATAAAGTGTAGAAAACTATTATATTTCATTAATCTACGATGTTTAAACTTTAACAAAATTTCTGGTTTTGCATTTCTCTATAACTTTTTTTAGAACGGTTTCTTTTGAACGGCAATACTATACAACAATTGAATTTTACAATATCATGTTAAAAAAAAAGTTCCCGTACAGGGTCAAATGACCTTACAGCTCATAATATCAAGAATTCGATGAAATTAAGATGATTATTGGTATACATTTAAAAGAACAATTATTTTTTGACGGCATTGCTTTTAATAGTACTTTTGAGTGCTAGATAATGTTTTGGAACCGAAGCCGTACTTAGTCAAATGACTCCCTGGAGTGGGGAAAGAGAGGGGATTGCAACTCTCGATTTTTTCCCCTTGTCCCCATGATTTTTGTACGGCGTTGCGGAATAATGGATTAAAAGCAGTATAGCAATAGTATGACACAGATGCCGTACTTGGTCAAATGACCAAATTTACCCCCGGTAACTCTCGGAAATGAAATTAAAATTCCGACTTGGTGGACCAACATTTTTGTACGGCACTGAGCGGTTTCTTATTATTTTTAATGGATCCATCGATGGTTAAGAATGCCGTACAAAAATATATGACCAAAATTTACCGAGTCTACCTGTACTTTTCAATTCTCATCTGCACTCAGTTGGACAGCTTACAAGTGACGGCATAGTGATGAATCTTATTATTTTTTGCTCTTCTTTCGTTCTAGATATGACCCCTGGTGGTTCATTTGACCCATTTTTTTTTCATATGCGGGCTTGTAGTCTATTGTTCGAAAATTGAAAATTTTAATAAAAAAATTCTCGTGAAACATGAAATGAAAGAAAATTTTTTTGAATGCAGAAAAGGACTGACTATGCGTTCAGTTTGACATTGAAGTGAAGAACTAAAAAAAACGTAATTAAACAAAAAATTGAATAAATGTAATTTAATACTTTACCTTTCGGTGTTTTAGGCACCCTGCCTTGTGTTTTGATGGAGAGAATAGGAGGTTTCAAAACCTTCAGATCGGAAGATGTAAGTATATCGAAATTATAATAATATCTCTTTTTGGACCTCCACGTGAAGTTAACATATCCGACCTCTGAAGGAATAATTGGAAGTTTGTGCGAAAAATTTGGATCCAGGATGTATGGTTGTATGTTTCCATTTTGAATTGCGAATACTTGCATTGATATACCTGAAATTAATGGTAATAAAGTAGGTAAGTAATTTATGTTCCTAGTAACACTCAAGTCACTGTAAAATTTGGTAGGAAATAACCGACATTGGCAAAAGATACATAAACAGTGAAAAGAATAACCAGATTTTCGGCTGTATGAGTATGTCTTAAAACTTTTCCATTTCCAATAATATTTTTAAGTTAAATCCTATTTCAGTAAATATATCTAATTGTATAGCTTCATTACTTCAAATACGTTGTACAGTGATGGCTATGCATTGACCGCAAAACCACTTTGCAGGTAAGCGATCCACAGTTAAGTAAATGTCATATTGAGTTCTAAAGTAAACGGATTGTTGTGAAATTATTTGCTTATTATTTTGTTACCTATGTGGTTTGGGAAACTTTAGAAGACAAAACGTTATACACGTCTTAACTACAATATAATTAACAAATCGTATTTTTTTAATTTTTGTAAATTTTCTGTACGTCAGTGAAATCTAACCCTATAGCATGGTGCATGTTTCGTATGGTATAATTCGATTCATCTACATAGACTGGACCACTGGACCTATCAGAGTTATTAGTTATTACCATAGAGATATAGAAGATGTTATCAAATAGACATAGAAGACAGACAACAGTTCGTTAAATTGCATTAATTGTCTATGAGCATATTATCTGTGACCTTACCGCTAAACATGCGAACTTGCCGCTCGTCAATCCACAGCGATATGTCGGAGTTCATGCGATCCTGGTCCTTGTAGTCGCGCCGGCCCGCGCTGAGAGTCAGCGAGAGAGCCAGCGCCACGCCTGCGCACATCGTCTGCGCTGACCAGGACGCTGACGGCCACATTCTGGATAAAATAACACGGGAATATTTATTGAGCTACTTAGGTATGTGTAATGTGCGGCCATATAGCAAAAAACTGTTATTCCCTAATCTAATATATTATTTTCCTTGGGACATGGTGGACAAGCGAGCGTCAGACTGGGTAATTCTCGATGGAGACAGAAAAAAGGTGTTGTAGCCGCTAGGATCCTTTAAGTATGATACAGACTACCTACATGTGCGTAGTAAAAACAGTTAAATATTGTAATAGTCGTTGTGTGTGATACACATATCACCAGGATGCAATAAGCATCATGTTCAGTTACCATCATCAAATCACTAGAAAAGTATCTCATCAACTTTACTCTGACGCAGAGGAAGGACTGTACAAAAAAAAATTGCTAGGGTGGAATACTTTTGTTTCGCCGATGGCGTCGAGAACTGGACTCGTCCTGCGTGGGGGCCTGGACCTTGAACGCAATCAGCCCGATGCTCAAGGAATGGGTGGATAGGCGGTGGGGGTCGGTCAGTTACCGGCTTGTGCAGGTTCTGTCTGGGCACGGTTGCTTTGGCAGTTACCTGCACAGAATCGGTCGTGAACCGGCTCCCGCCTGCCATCATTGTAGCAGCCCTCAAGATACGGCTTTGCACACGCTTGCGGAATGCCCAGCATGGACAGAGGAGCGTAGGTCTCTCGAGAGCCTGCTAGGAACAGACACCCAGCTGACCCTGCGGGCCCTTGTAGAGACTATGGTCACTGGCGACACTGACCGTGCATGGAAGACCGTCGTCACTTTCTGTGCGACGGTCATGAAAAGAAAAGAGGACGCCGAGAGGGCCCGAGAGAACGACCCAGCGGCGGATCCTCTACGTCGGCGCAGACCCGGCAGGCGTAGGCGTCTTTATGACCAGCGCCAGCCGTAAACTACCTTAGAGAAAAAGCGCGGGGGGAGGTTTCCGTAGATACGCGCATATTATAGTTATGCTCGCGGCAAGGAAACCGGAGCCCCCCGCGGCGTAAGGTGGTTAGGTCCGGAAATGGAACGACGATATTATTTAATATCGTCGCCCATTGGCACTCCCGGATCTCGAAGGGCCGCCAAGAAGCGGCAGTCGCCACAGACGGCGGGGGTACAAGGCCTGGCTGTTAACCCCCGCCGTTCAAGATGATAGACGGCAACCGTTGGGTTTTAGTGGGTATGGCTTCGTGCGAGTCCCACATACCCCCTTGGACAGTAAAACTGGCGAGGGGGATGCGTAAAGGCATTTCCCAACGTAAAAAAAAAAAAAAAAAAAAAAGGGTGGAATACTTTTAATGTGTGTAAAATCGTTTTTCAATTTTCTCCTCGGTTTTCTATGAACTTGCACTTCAATTTTATTTATCTTAAACATATTTACAATCTAACGCTTTTGCTATTAATACAATACATGAACAATAAATAGACAAGATAAGCAGAAATGTCCGATAGCCAATTTTCCTGTTACTCATCTATTTACTAAATCCTTTTTCTGTATGAAAATCCCAATGTTAACAAAATAATAAGCGTGTAACAGGCGTATAATGTGTCTGTTGACCATACAAATAACTTGGAGACGTGAAACCACAAAAAATATTAGAAAAAACAAAATTATCACAGTTAACATAATTGATTGAGAGCGTTCGGGACGTGCTCCTACAATGGGCAAGCCGTGAGAACGCCAGAGTGCGTATAAAAAAAACGACAACTTCATTATATAACCCCTGTCAAAAGTAATGTCTATTACTTTTTTTCTCGCTCCCGATGTCGAATTATACTAACAAATAAAGGTGTTAACAAAAAGTCAAATCTATCTCCGAATAGGGATGAGCAACAATTTTGTCTAGGATATATTTTACACAGTATTTTATCTATAATGTAATATTGTCATGATATTTAAGTTTGTACGAAACATTTAACAAGCTGTATGTAAACTGTAATAAATGTTATTTTGTGATGATTAATTGATTGTAATTGCGGGAATCATTGACAGATAACCTATAATTAGTGCCGGCACGTCGATGTTGATAAATGGTTTTAAATAATATTAATATTATTATTTTTATTTGGGCGAGCATATAGGAAATATTCTATTTTATTTATTACCGTTTCTTGCCTGCACAGTGCACACCTGTGTCTGTACTGCTTTCCAAATTATTGGTACATGGTATGTTGGGTCTATTCAAAACGGCATTAGGCTTCTAAAGGAGTCTAAATTGAAAAAAAAATATATGTTCGGTTTTTGAATTTGAGTATACATAAAATACCTATAAGTTATGAATCTAGATTCTAGGCGAACTAACTGCAAATACGATAAAATACTGCAGAAGAAGTTTACTGCCTACACAGAAAGACAGATGGCGGCGCCCGAAGATTTAGAAGTATTTTTTTTTAATTATTTAATATGAAATACATATACAAAATATTATAATACAAAATATTAAAGTTATTGCTAATGCAATAACTGTAATATTTCTGTAATAGAGCTCAGTTTCGACATGTTGTGGAGAGCCATTTTACTTTATGTGTCTCGTTCACTGGTTAAGCATTAACGTTGTCATAAAACCACAACATCATGTCAGTGTAAACGGTATTTAAAAATATGAGACCGTTTTGTTCAAACGCAGTACAATTAATTTCACCTCAAATGATGTCGTCACGTCTGGCGACCTCATCAGAAGAGGTCGGTATTATTTTAGTTTCATTGGGTAAATGTGCGAGCTGATAGATTCAAAATAATCATTGTTACTTAGTGTATTTTTTGTATTATTAAGTGTTTATTTTTGTTTTTCAGCTTTACGCTGGCAGTAAGGTTTTTTTTTAGAAAAAAAGAAAGGTCAACGTAGTTGTTAGTCCTAATATGAGGACTAACAATATGTAATATTATAATTAATTATCAGTCATCAAGAAACAGGGTCAGTATTACTATCCTTAAGTTATAACTTTGAAATCGTTTATAAACAATTTCAATGTTTTATATTGCCTTTTGTGTGGAAGTTTGATACGCAAATCCCTACCTACCCTAACATTATTACTAGTAGTACATTCTGTAATCGTTCCACTGCTTTAGACGATTTTGGATGCGGTATAAGTAATTCAAATAAACGCATAGAGTAGACATGGCACCGATTTATTACAAATGTTTTAATCGATGTGTTCTGTTTAAAGATGATAGGTTGCCTATAGAGTATAGATGATAGGTTGTATTCCTGCCTGTCCTCATTCTTTCTATCTATATATCCAAAACTTATTTCAAATTATGATTTTATTCTTTGATTTCAGTGTCTGTGTAATAACGACTTTACGGTGCGCGGACACATGTTCGGACAATGTATGATAGCATGTGTTATACTTTTCAGACACATTTAATTTAATTACGCATTAGTCATCGTAACACGCAATAGAAACATCAAACAGCCAGACTTTTCGTAATTCTTATTAATATTAATGAATTTAATCAAAAACTGCACTGGGTTTCGTATACTGGTTGGACATCCTGCGATAACGTGTGAGCGAATGACCCCGTGAAATGCGGTTTGCGAAAATAATACTTAGTGGGATCATGTATGGTTTACTTTAACCGCATGTATCAGATTTAACACAACCTTTCCAGAGATAATTGCAGCTTGCAACACGTGCTAGATATTATATGAGATGTGAAACTTTTTGCTTTGAAGAAAAAGCTGAATTTTTTAATGTCTATATTTAGCATTTAAATTTTTATGGTTATAATATGTAAATTTCCATGAAAAAACAATTTAAGGGATGTGTCTTAAATTATTAATTCTAGAATATTGTATGATGAAAAGTCGTGTCTTCGTGTCTTTATAATCTTGGTACATAGTATATTTTTTTCTGCCAACAAGACCAATAATAATAATTTTTCTTTAAAAATATAGCTCAATGGTCGCAGAGATTCCTCGAACTTAACAAATGTAATCACACTTAAATCATTAGCTAATCACATTTTGTTTTTTTACACAGTTTCATTGAAAACAACACCTAATTACATTTTTGAAAAAAAAAGAACTTCGAAAATGATCACCAGCACCTAAACCAAAGGTTGGCAACTCTTGCGCTGCACTTGTTAAGTTAACCAGCCGTTGCGAGGACCCGTTCGGAAACAGGTAACCACGTAAATGGAAAAAAAACTAGCCCCGGGCTCCCGTCCTGTCCACACTCGAGGCGCTATTCATCGGACGACTTTGCCTTTGTTCAATTCCTTTTTTTTAATGATTAACCGTGACAAAATGATACACAGATTAATAATTTCAAATCACAAATCCGTTATTTAGAATATAATATTTGTAAAAGTCTATGGTCTAAATTATTTATTTTTTTACATAAATTTGAAAATTCTTAAAATGCGGTTTTAAAAACATTCTAGAACTTCATCAAATTATGTGGGGCAATTTAAATAAATGCTTAGTGTGTTTATGTCTTTTATATTTTAGTTTTACTCGACGAAGCCAGAATTATCTAAACGTAAGTTCGCAATTATTTGGTTTGTCAACATCGTACAAAATTTATGAATTAATTAAATTAATTAGCTTGCCTGCCTTGCCTTGCTTAGTAAATAAATACTGATAACATTTTAAACTGTACTATCTGACAAACGAGGTGTTAGATTGTATCAGTTTACAAACAACACAGATGTTAAGGAATCTACATTTTTAGATGTAGAGATTTGATATATAAATAAAGAGAAATATTGCGCAATAAATCATAATTATTATCTTTCAAATAAAAGTTATATAGTATACCAGGTGAAAGGACGTTAGACGAATTTAGACAGGAGCTTCTACTCATGAAACTGAACAACTTTTGTTCTACAACTTTGCTGAATTCGTAAAAAAAATTGGACTTTGTAAGGAAACTTCGCTAATCAGCTGACCGATTTCCATACAAAGTCCAAATTTTTTTCTACGAATTCAGCAAAGTTGTAGAACAAAAGTTGTTCAGTTTCATGAGAAGAAGCTCCTGTTAAAATGCGTCTGACGTCTTACCAGTCACCCTGTATATAAAGTGGAGACAAATCCAACATAAACAAAATTAAGAAGAAGAAGAACGAAAAAATATGCAATTTCATTCAATATCCAAACCCTTAATTCTAATAGGTATTTTTACGTTTGTTTTTAAGATTTGTATCTTATGACGAACGTAATAAAATAAAATAAACGATTTAAGATTATTTTTATTTATTAAAATAAAAATAAAAAATATATAATATATAGCGCCGTATAAGTAGTGGGCAGCTTTACCTGTTCGTTCAACACCAAGCTCATATGATCCAATAGGCCACTATTAATAGTCACTGTGTTTACATACCATATAGCACTGTTTATATTTTTTACACGTTTCGAATGAGCTTTGAAAACACCGGGATAAGTTATTTAGGTATTTCGGGTTTGATCAATTAAGATTTCATAGCAATATACACGATAGCTATAAAAATATTGAAATGGTTTTTCACAAATAAATACCAATAAGTGCTCTTATAGCAAAAATGCACTAATTTTATATCGATCGAGCAATTAATCACTTGGGGATCAACGTTCTCGCCTGGACAAAATTCGCGACGGCGATTAAACCAAGTTTAAATCATACCTGTTTAATTTAACACAGTCAAGTTCGGTTCACGCAATCATAGATTTTATCCGTAACACTGATGTTCACGCGTTATTTTTTACACTTCACAGCACTAAGCACGTATTATCACCACTAAAATCAAGCGCAGACTGCCCATACATTGAAAGCCCATTGAAAAAGCAAACTTCATCTAACATATGTTTTAGTAAAATGAGACCTAACACGTTGTCTTAGAGACTAGATTTGTTGCATTTAATCCAGGCCTTACATGATCAACGATATTTCAAAAGGACAATAGCTATAATAAAAACATTTGCAAAGTAAGCCAGCCTTTGTTTCTGGAACAAAAAGTATTGGTTTGAGGTTGGGATAGGATTCCCCGTGTCTAATGCCCGGCATTTCGGGTCATAATTACTACAGTGGAATGATAAATGGCATCCATTTTTGTTTATGCAATTTTTTTATGTCTTGACTCTTACTAAGTAGCTTTCGGAGTTATAATTGGGAAATTCATAATGGGTTCCGTCACTATTTTAGAGTATAAACATGATTGTCCAATAACCGCACTTGGCTCTTTAGGTGGAGCCGGATTAACCAACCACCCTGAACCAGTAGAAACTTATATGTTTCTGTAGTAGGAGATAGATGGGATACCATACTTCAAAGTTAAATACTATTAAGTATTCTGTGGTTCAATGCTAATTCCAGGCTCCAGCAGCATTGCACATGTAACTACAAGTTAGCAGTCACCCATATGTGCAGCGGTTTTCATGAATGTGTTTTGTAAGCGAAAAGAAAATGATGCTTTGTCGTATAAAAAGGTTTTTTTTTATTGTACACTAGGGGAGCGCTTGGCCACAATCTTAGCCACAATTAAAGCGTGATTTTCTCTATAAAATTTTGGCTATAGTGCTGTTGAACTTAGATTAGGTAGAGTTGAATAAAATCTAGATCTATTTGATAAATAAGTATGTGTAGTAAACTAGCTATGTGGTGTTCCGCGCGTTTCACCGGCTGAGGAACCCGCGACCGCGGGCAAAAGTAAGGACCTATTTCCACAGATTTAGTTACTACGTAAGTATTTCTATTTTCTTTAGCCACTGCCAAGTATTTTCAAAATCCGTCAGAGGTTTCCCGTGAATGAGTAACAACATAACTACATCTTATAAATTTATAAAGAATAGAAAAAAATTCGATTACGAGGTGGGACTCGAACCCGCATCCTTTCACGCCAATCCGGGGCGGATGCTTGACCAACTCACAAACTTTCGCATGTGTGCTATTAAAAATTATTATAAAATTGTTTAATTAATAAGCAAGACAATCCTTTAACCATGGCTAATTAATATTTGTTGTTACTTGCCCCGATTGTATGAAAATGCAATTTTTTTAATGATTAAATGTCCACATTTGATGAAAGCATTGTAGTTTTATTTTTCCTTAACAAAATATCTCACCAATTGAATCAATTTCATAATCTAAAACTCAGCCCTAAATACGCAAGGTGTGTTTGAATACTCTCTACATCGAATTAGGTATTTAACACAAATTAATAACAAAATTGAAAATAAATTATCGCATGCTTTTCAGAAGCAAATTCATCCCAACTCTGCGCTCTATTATATTTCGTTATTTTTGTCAGTCTTTCTCTTCCTTTTGGATGAAACAGCTGTACCGATTTTATTTACACTGACTGTAGGCCAGTAGGCAGTTATTTATAAACTTACGTTTACATGTACACTAAAGCTAGTTACTTTGACGAAATAATTGAAATTTTCTGAAAAATGCAGCCTATAATGTGCGAACTGCGAAGGAAATTTATCGTGCGAGGAAGTCTAGCTGTCCTGTGAAAATGTGTGGGGGTTTCCACTAACGCTATGTGGGGAAAATGTCCAATGCGAAGCTTTGGAATGTCTTCTATTTCTATTAAGTACTCTAAATTGCCACTGAAACTAATAAAAACATACGGTCTCGCAAGTCGCACCCATTACTCGCACATATCCCTCGCTACATACACATCCTCGCACATAATATACCTACTTTACTTTTCAAAAAAACCGGCCAAGACCATAGTTTTCATATTAATAAGAATAAGAATAAGAATAAGAATATCTTTATTGAAAAAGTAAAATAATACATTTAAAATTTGGGGAAACTAAAGCCTGTGTTAGTTAGAAACTGTGTTACAGGCTTTAGAATCCCTTCACAATTTTTGTAGATTGCCTTTTTCAACTTAAAATATAATTAAATTACAATTTAAACAAAGAAAGAAAAAGATTGCATGCATGAATGTTTGTGTGTGTGTGTGTGTGTGTGTTTGTGTGTGGGTGTGTGTGTGTGTTTGTGTATTAATGTAGAAAATATTTTTGTACCTTTCGATACACATAATACCTACTTGTAAGTAAGCATATCTTGATTATCTTCTATTCTTTATCAGTTACTTAATGATCTAAGATCTACATTCAAGTATCTGGTAAAAGGTACCACAAACCTATCAATAAAAGTGTATGGATTTCAAAACGTTTCTGTTCTTTTTTTAATGTTCTGTAAGTTATGATCTTTTGATATTCTTTAAAAAAAAACATTTTGCCTTACTTTACTACTCCTAACCTATTGCACGCCTCATAAGCGAAGCGTTGAGGTGGGTACTACT
>CAJQZN010043834.1:150902-197576 GCA_907164685.1 Colias eurytheme | reverse complement strand
ACCCATGACGAAAAGATGTAAAATTTTCGTCGGCGCCATCTTGGATTATAGTTTTGACCTCATATTCGTTAATTGCTACCCCAAAAACCATGAAAATGACACCCATCACGAAAAAAGTCAAATTTTCGTCGGCGCCATCTTGGATTGTTGTTTCATAAAAAATAATATTTGTCATACTCATTGAATACAGATCAACCAACATCATAATAGTCTTTCTACTAGTACTTCAAAACTTTGCCGCTATTCCTATTCAACAACCCATAAAAAAGAGGATCTCAGGCAAGGTAATTTTTAAAACATAATTTTAAATCACTACATAGTATAAAACAAAGTCGCTTTCACTGTCCCTATGTCCCTTTGTACGCTTAAATCTTTGAAACTACGCAACGGATTTTGATGCGGTTTTAATAGTTCTTTCGATTCCCGGTCGAAGAAAATGAATTTTTGAAAATCTTTGAATGCAGTTCTATTTCTTTTTAAAAATAAAGGAAATTTGCTATCTCCAGTATTTCTAGTACTTTCACCCAGGGCCCATCGAAAATTTCCACACTGTATTTACAAACAAATATTGTTCGTTTAATAGTATAGAATAAGAAGTTAATTTTTATTTACAACAATAATCCTAGGATAACTAACAAAATCAAACTACTGATTTATTTATACCGTGACATGCTCGCCGTTTTACTCGCCGCTCGGTTCTAATACGCGAGCGGCGACTGCAACGTGATCGGGAGCAAAACTAGCACAGGTCCTCCCTCGATAACGTCCGGCTGGACTCTGGCTGCACTGACGTGGTGCGCGCGAGTCGCATTTTACGTATTATATTTTATATAGAAAAAAATAAGGGCTAAATTAAAAATCTATCCAAAAATATCCCTGTAAAACCTGATTAGTAAATGAAATGTAAAATTTTCATAAACATAGCGTTCCCCTAATTCTCATAAAACTGATTATGCTTTTAAAATCGATGTTACTTCTGATTTTTTTTTGATCGAGTCAAATGTTTAATATTGTGTTTTTATCCAAAAAAGTCACTAGATCAAACGTTTATCTGTGCTATATATTTTTTTAGGATTTTAAATATGATGATTTCTATCCAAAAACCATGATTTAGAAACATACATTTCGTAGCATGGCCCCTTAATCTAATCTAAATTGATATTGAGTTTTAGTAGCGTTTGCTACTACATATTAACTATTAAGTATTCAGTGGTATTAGTAAAAAGTCTATGGGTTTTATCAGCTAAGTACATATAATTCTTCACCTTACTTAAATTCATTTTTGTACACACAATTAATTACTGATCTCGTAAAAGAAAAACTTCTCTAAACTGTCGATTTCTGAACGGTTTCATAAGAGCATTAAATAATAATAAAAAAATACCCTTCTATGGACTACAAATATATTCGCTAAAGAATTTAATAAGCTAAGTAAATTAGACCTCCCTTAACGTTACGGGAATGTTCCAAAGAATTCCGTGCTATTTTTTTGCTATGATTAGCTTCCTATACGATATTTACTTACATACTTAATATTATTGTAAATATTTTTATACAGGGTGTCTTTTTTCATAATGTTTAATTTTTTTGTACTTTATTTTTTTTTAATACTTTTCATAATATTTTACAATTTGACTCTATGTTTTTTTTTCACAGAATGCGGGAATGGACGACACAAGTGGTTTTATGACAGATCTACCATTATTAAAAAGTAAGTGCTTTTCAAAAAGAATTAAAAAAAAACTACCATTCTATTCCTACTACAGATTAAAAATATTTTCTTTCAAATATAACCCCACTACCATGTTTAGTTTCTGAATTTATATCAATCAATATTGCAAATATGTTGCTCATTAAAAAATCTTCCAAGTATTTTTCTCTCAATAATAAATGTAATTTAAATACCGCTATATAACACACGTTATTAACTTATCAAATACTTTACTTAAGATGGTTTCAATGATAAAACAGTAATTAGGCAGTACATCGAATCGGAAACGTGTGTCGATTTTTTTAGATCGGACAAGCGAATAATCGATAAAATTGGATCGATCGAATGCGGATACGGAAATGAGATGCTACTTTTTTCTTGTCTATTTATCGATTGATGAGTCTCATTTCAGTTGCAAAATATAGTACGGCTTCGGGCTTTTATATCTAATTTTGTTTTTGGTTGTTTTTTTTTTCTTTTGTAAATATAAAATTTAGTTTAACATAACGAATAATGAATAGAAATTGTAATCACATAAAAAAACTACTAAAAGCTATCTACTAATTAAAATCATTCATAGGATACCGTTAAACGTAAAAATATCTTGCGAATTTCTTTCAAATTCCGAAGCATAAAGACACGAACAACAAATCAATTTGCCGCCGAAAAACGTTGCATTCAACTCTGGCCATCGACAAAATAATTGGCCGCTAATGATTTTTATTCTACAAAAAAAGCTAATTCTTTTTTTTTTAAAACGTGTTAAACAGCCAGCATGGTGCTGAGGTAATGATACAGTAATGTTTATTGTATTAGGGTTGCCATACGCGTTATTACAATGAGAATAGCAATCACGCTGTGTGCATGTTTGGGGCGTGGCTGAATTGTTAGAGCGCCATTGTTAGTTTTACACCAGGGACTCGATAATCACCCGGATTTTTTTATTTCAATGAGCACTGAGCAATTTCGTGCTACTTACTGTAAGGATATTAAGTATATGTATTATATTCAATGAAAATCATGCAAGTGAGGTGCTAAGCCCCCTACAGTGCATGTAAAATTATGTTTAGCTCTCTTTTCGTTTTGTATTATATGGACGAATAAAGAAATAGGTACTCAATCAGTAAAATTTTTGGAATTTAGAGACGATATAAATTCTTTATAATATTACTATATTTTATCTTGAGGTTTCGAACGCTTTACATCGAGATTACATGTTGCCGTCGTCTTCCAGTGCAGAATTCTATAGATTTTCTTTCATTTCTATAAAACCAAACACTGTCAAACGATATCAAATGAGTAATAACTCCACTGAACATTGGCGAAGTCCATCTATTCGGTTGACCCATTTATAAAGAGAAGACATACACGATACTAAAATACTTCTCTTCCCACCAGCTATGAAAGGCAGAGACGGTCTGTCCTCCGGTTCATGTGCACCAAACGACGTGTTCTGCTCAGTGCCCGGGAGGTTGTCCCTCCTCTCCTCGACCAGTAAATACAAGGTGACAGTCGCGGAGGTGCAGAGGAGGCTGTCACCGCCGGAGTGTCTGAATGCGTCCCTACTGGGAGGGGTTTTGAGAAGGTAATATATCTTACTTCTTATCTTGCTAATATTATAAACGTTTAAGCTTGTGAAGATGTTTATGTATGTGTTTATTGAATGAATGTTGTATGAGTATTGAAAAGGGAAATAAGTGTAAGTTAGCCTACTGTTGCTTTCCGGTGTGCAGTTCAAAAGAAATAAACAAACAAAATGGTCGAATGCTTCCGATAAGTAAATAACATTGTTTAACTGGAGAAATTTGCTTTATTAGACGTATCGTACTTATTTTACAATGATTTGAATTGTGCACAATTTGAACAATATACCTGCAGCATATTTGCAGTAACCTAAAGAATATAGCTTCCTACAATCGATATAATTTAATCAAATATACCATGAAGAAAATATGTTCGGTATCCACTGCACCGTATAAACCACAAATAAGCTTGTACAGTTAACACAGACTACACAATGATTCAACCCCACACCGCAATACCGGGTTATTTACATCACGTAATTTTTTGTGCTTGCAACACTGCTACAGTTTGCGGCTAGACAACGTTTAATTTCGAACGCCGGTTAGCGGTCAGATATTTTTTGTCTGTGGTCTTATGTACAGGCAAATCAAATACTATACACATTTTTTACGAGCACGAGCCAGTAAAAGTTTTAGTTGATTAATAAGAAACATTGATACAACGATAATTGAACGAAGCCAACATTTAAAAGTAAAATATTAACGAACAAAGTTATTGAGATTTCGGTACGTCAATAATATAGAATTCATCATACTTTACACTTGAAAGAGCCTCAATTTAATCCAAAAGAAATAGCATAAAAGAGATTAAGACAGATGAAACATGAAAGCTCCATACAAAACAATAATAAAACTGGTACAATGCGAACGAACGGTATCTTTTTCATCATAATTATCGAAATCAAATATCCGTATATTGATTGATAATCTCTTTAATCGGACATCTGTGTACTCGATGCTTTATATCGATATTTGATGCCTATTAGCCAGCGATATGTCGATTCATTCGATTTAGTTTTACATTGATTCTAATTTCGAATCGAATAGTTGCCTGTCTCGTTAGATCTGTGCTTGAATCTCTCTTTTGTCGATGGCCGAATTTCTAAGTCAAATATGCATGTATGAAAAATGAATTCTATGAATCTGTGCATCTATAGTCCTTTCCACCTAAGATGATTTCTGTGACACATCGATTTTTGACACGTGTAGAGATGTCGGTTACTGAAATCGTATCAATTGTTTCCGATAATCGATAATATTCTATATGGAAATGAAATCGATTTGAATAAAGTACCAAAATTAGTTTTTTCGGCATTTCGCCAACAATTAGCTAAGGAAACTTAGCAAACAACAGCAACAAAAAGTCAACAATAACAATTAGTAACAATAACAGAATACCACGTAAAGTATCAATATAAAAATGCAACTTGTATACAAGGCTGACGCACTAGTACAGACGATTGACTCGATTGACAAACGATCACAAGATGGGCGCCGATTATATGATTTTCCAACTCTATGATTTTTCAACGATCCATTTCATGTACACGAATTGCGTAGGTTTTATATTTTTGTGTTATTTTATTTTATTTTTCATTATATTAAACTAAACAATACTGTTTTTTATTTATAAGCTTACGATGTTTCATTTTTATATTTTTGGTAATAATGCCGCCATAAAATAAAAATATTATGCACTAAAATTATTTTGACTTTTTAAACATAAAATACGTAATTCGGAACACGATGAAGTGTCACAGGAATCATCCTAGGTGAAAAGGACTATAGTGAAGAAACTACTTACCTATATTATTCTGGTTAATTGAATAGAACGATATCTTACTTTTTTTTTCTCAAATACATAGTGTACATAAACGTATACACCGTCTTTTTGCAAATAAAGTACAGTTTACAAGTTGACCGCCTCCTCGGTACAGTGGTTGACGCGTGAGCGTAACACCGAGGGGTCCTGGGTTCGATTCCCGATGGAGACGAAGAAAAAAAAATGTCTTAGTCTGGTAGGACACAGAAGGCTGATCACCTTCTTGTCCCTAAAGAAAACCGATCAGTGAAACAGATGTATAATGCATCTGCCCCTTACCCCACTAGGGGACATGGGACTTCACTTACACTTCTTACAAATTACATTATTCAAAAAATATTTGAGTGTTAAAATAATACAATTAAAAATAAAGTTAGAAACGTTGCTTTTATAGAATTGAGGCTATTAAGGTGGCGGTAAAGATCCTTTAAAGTTATAATGATGATATTATAAACTAATTGGAGCACCCGACTTCTTTTACGTAATGATTAAATATCTACCTGGAAATGCTACATTTTCTTAACATTGTAGTCAATACATTCACAACAAAGAATTATGATTTGCGATGCCGAGACTAAAAAGTTTCATGTATAATATATTATCTCCTTAACATAAATTGTACGTAAATTAACCAAATTAATTCGATTCCATTTGATAACAAAAAAACACAGAATAACACCAATTTTCGGCAAATTCGACCAATCATATACGTTTAAAATGACTTCATACATTCATTACGTGTGCCTTTTCAGGAATAATTGGATATCTTAAATATTGCTTAGGGTTGCCACCATCCATGTATTAAATAACATCACATTTATCAAGATGATCATCTTGCTGTCCTAAAAAATACTAAGTCTTATCTATCAGCACTGAAATAGATGATATTGATACCCTTCATCCCAAAATCTATACCTAAGTAGGTAATATTATGTTTATTGCATATTGATCCTTATCTGTAAAGCAAGTCGTTTTATTCCCATTCGCCGAATTGTCTTTTATACGAATTTAATAAATTTCAATTTGGAAGCACTTTTCAAGTTGTTCTTAAATAAAAATAAACCGCTAAAAACTTTAGTAACCAAGAAGATTCATAATATAAAGTCTTCTTGGTTTTAAACCAATTAAATTTTGAAATACATAACAAAGTTCACTCTAGTTAGTTCTATTATGTAAAAAAAAATAATCTGATAAGTACATATTTTTTTAATTAAATTTCTGTTTTGGCAACCCTATCATGACCAGACAGTTTGGCGGTATATTAGCGATCGGACGATAAAAAGCAGCACGCGCTGAACGAACAAATTTTATAATTACGTACTAAAGTGTAAATGTATCCAATTGGATCTCGATGTAATTACTAATGGCGCGAAAATTAAACTTGTTCAAATTAATGGCAGTAATGATTAGTATTGCGAGCTAAATACGTTGTAAGTGGGATAATTTATTACTATATTTGAAGCAAATAAACTTTACCGCGTAGATAAATTTACAAGTCCGATAATTTCTTAAAAAATAGAAACTGAAAAAAAAATTTACACATAAATAGGGCCAATTTAAAATTGAACGACACTTTTAGACATAGTTAATTTATATACTGGCAACATTAACGCGTTGATTGAACAACGTTTAAAAAAGTGTACACTGAAATATAACGGTTATAATCATAGCTTGTTTTAATCAAAATTGTAAGCGATTTGAAATAATAGCACATACATAGTTTTCATTATCTAGTAGGTAGCAATTATTTTACTGGGTCGATAGTTAACAATTACGTAGTAAGACTCAATTTTTATTTCAATTAATATCAGATTACGCATCGGCCTGTCGATTTTGAAGTATTCAAATATAATTTGCATATAAATAAGGTATGAGAAATGTGATCGGTTCAAATTAGTTATATGCAGTATATTCTGAACGTTATTTTTTATGAAGCAACTATTATTCTTACAAGTTACGACACATAAATTTCATATAACATTTAAAATATCAAAAATTTTGGGTGTGTCCATTACTTTAAATATCTTTCATTTGGTTATAACGGATGTATGTCAAACATCTGATGCAACCGAATTACTTATAAAACAACAATAAGAAATTTTAAAGTTTAGTTAATTCCACAATCAATCATACCAAAACTAAAGTTTTAATATTCAATCAAAATAACAAGCACACATTCCTAGATACCTTGATAAGGCCAACCAAAAACAATTTTATTAATGAGCCCAACTTATTTTTATTAATTCAGTAGCGTGTTACGTACTGGCAACATTACATAAATTTAAAAAGAAAACATCGTTAATCCAATTTACACTTTACTGCGTGTACTTAGGGTATTTATTTAAAGGGCAACGTTTAGACCGCTTTCTACACGTCAATCATTTTGGCGGTAATAGATAGGTTATCTGTGGTTCAATCTTGTGGGCGGTAGCTGCTCTATACGTCAATAATTTCGTGTGCTCTCTCGTAAAAAATATAAATCTACATTAAAAAAATATTGATATCATTGACGTAATAAAGTTATGATGGATGGTTCTTGAATAATAAAATGATATTAGCTCCGATTAGTAGAAAATGTTATATCTGTAGTAACTATAAAATCATCATCATTAATTTATAAACATTTGCATTTTAAAAAAAACTTTACATAAACATGTAGAAGATGTTCAAGTTCATTAATCATATTTGTCAAAATAATAATTATTAGGAGCGGAATGATTTTCCCGCTAAAACACTTTGACATTCTTATTTTTATTCTGTAGTACGAAAAACATTTTGTGAGAATATGTATGGATGTATGTTTGTTAGTCTTTCACACGGAAACACCTGATCACGTTTGAATTGTATGCCTTTTTACAACGCGAATGCCCTAATGCCGTTAATAATTTAATGTAACAATTTATTTCAGGGCAAAAAGCAAAAATGGTGGCCGTTTATTAAGAGAGAAATTAGAAAAAATTGGTTTGAACCTGCCAGCGGGGAGGCGGAAAGCCGCGAATGTCACATTACTCACTTCACTTGTAGAAGGTAAGTTGAATACTATTATATTATTAACTAGCGGTCCGCCCCGGCTTCGCCCGTGGTACATATTTACGTTTTCTCTACATAAGAACCATCCTCGTACTTCAAGGAATATAATAGAAAAGAATTATCGAAATCGGTTCAGCCGTTCACACGTGATGCCGTGACAACGCGAAACGGGTGCGGACCCGCCGCCTTTTTATAGCTCCCGCCGCGAAGCGCGTCGAACGCGGCAACTGATACACAAAAATAATCCTTATGGCATGATTCTGTATTCACGCGCGATGACTTATACATAGCGTATTTTATGTATAACTTTGGTGTTTCTACACCGATTTACATGATTCTTTTACTATAACCTGCCCAGGAGTATGAAGAATAATTGTGCCAAATTTGGTTAAAATCCGTCGTGTAGTTTTTGTTTCTATAACGAATATACAGACAGACAGACAGACAGACAGACAGACAGACAAAAATTTTACTGATTGCATTTTTGGCATCAGTAGCGATCCCTTATCACCCCTTCATAGTTTTTTTTGAAATATATTTCATGTACAGAATTGGCCTCTCTACAGATTTATTATAAGTATAGATTAATTAAAGTAATTTTGTTTTTTTTTTTTATTGCCCATATTGCTCTTTTAAATTAGTTTGAATAGAATATAGAGATCACGTTTTCTTTAAAACTGCTGCATAAAAAGTGCCACTGTACTGTTACTAGCGAGTAGCGCGTGATCTCAACTACCTAGATTTTCTTCCCTTCTCCACATTCATGTGTTTTTCTGTTAACACGCATTAAAAATCGTTTTTGATAATCAATATAACTACTGTACACTGGGCTTATTCCTTTGGTAAACATAGTATGATAATAAGTGTGTAATGTGCTTAGTCCCGAAAACATGCGTAATAATCAACAATTTTCCATCATTTCCTCTCAGCCGAAGCAGTGCACCTAACGCGACTTCGGCTACGTAATTTTTGAAAAACTTATTCATCAAAACATCTAAACAATTTTTCTTTTATTTCCCTGCACCTAACGCGACTTCGGCACGTAATTTTTGAAAAACTTATTCCTCAAAATATCACCTTTTTCTTTTATTTCCCCCAGCCGAAGCAGTGCACCTAGCGCGCGACTTCGGCTACGTGTGCGAGACGGAGTTCCCGGCGCGCGCGCTGGCCGAGTACCTCGCGCGGCAGTACGCGGAGCACGACGCGCGCCGCCGACGCGACCTGCTGCAGGCTACTAAACAGGTGAGCGGGGAAAGAGAAAAAAAGAAAAAAAAATTCTAACCAGCCAGTGCTATTAAAAAAAATTCTTACCAGCCACAGTTCTGTTTCTTGCTTTTTTATTTAAGAATAAAAAGGTGAATCTAACCGGCCAGTCCAAACTTTTTCTGTTGTTTCAACCCGCCAGTACCACTTTTTAAAAGTGTAGAATGCAACGCATAAGAAAGCGCTCTGTATTATGTCATTTTGTGCTGCAACAGTGTACTGTGTACTACCAACTGAACTCCGTCCGATGAACTTTAAGTGACCGGTTAGAGTAAAAAATCCTACCCAGTCGAAGCTGAAGCGAATAATATATAAAACAAAAAAATCTATTTCACATTCTTTATCAAATTCTATAAAAAATGCATCAACCATTAAAACCTTTCTATTATGGACCTGATAAATATATTTCCTGTATCTCTATTCTCTATAAAAAAATGCATCAAATAATCCCTTTGTCACCAGGTGGTGAAAGAAGTGATGGACCTGCTGAACCAGGACCGCTCGCCGCTGTGCAACACGCGGCCGCCGCACCTGCTGGAGCCGGCCATACAGCGCCACCTCACGCACTTCTCGCTCATCTCGCACGGCTTCGGCGGGCCCGCTATTGTCGCCGCGCTTACTGCTATACAGGTATATATTATTTTTTTTGTTGTGGCAAGATATCATTTGATATTTGAAAATACAATTTAAGTCAAATCAATGTAAAAATAGGGTATAATTTAAAATTAAAGTTGTGAAACCGATCCTTATTGTCCTTCGTCGAACTCCCTATAACCACAGACTAATAATAATATACTACGCATACAACTATAACTGTAGTTTATAAAATACTAAAACTGTACTTTATAAAATACTCCAACTATAGTTTATAAAACACTAACTGCGCTTCATGGTTTTACCCGTGTGGCTCCGCTCCTGTTGGTCTTAGCGTGATGATATATAGCCAATAGCCTTCTCGATAAATGGACTATCTAACACCGAAAGAATTTTGCAAATCGGACCAAGTAGTTCCTGAGATAAGCGCGTTCAAACAAATAAACAAACTCTTCAGCTTTATAATATTAGTATAGATATGTCTATGTAAGTAATCTCAAGAATTTCATATAATATAAGAAATTTACTGTCCTTGTAATGTAATTGTATAAAAATAATTTCCTTGTTACAGAACTTTTTAAACGAATCCCTGAAGCATTTAGACAAATTGTACCCACAAAGCGGAATGGTGTCGTCATCGTTAGACAAGACAAAAATGGACCCCGACATCAAGAAGTAGCAGAGAATTCAAACAACGACTTGAACAATTTATTTAACTGGCAACATTTTATTTGTCAAAGTAAATGTCAAATAAGTTACGGAAGTTCTATGAACTACGTTGTTCTTACTACTTCCGTGGTCTATTATTCATAGTCTATGGAACGAAAAAATTGTCACTGCCCTTGCAAGTTATTTTTTTTAACACACGATTTGTATAAATATGAATTTGGTTTGATAACCGACTTCTTGCGTACAAATTCTACAATGTTTTATTTTATAAACTTACAGCTAAAACTTTTGCTCATGTATATTTTATAAATTCTGTAAGTACTTAAAACATCTTTTCTCGTGGTTTTGTTACTTAAATTCTGATTTTTTTAGGTATAGTCGGAGTAACATGCATTTATAACATTAAAAACTTGCGTTTATAGCAAAACCGCATACTTACAAATAAAGTGCAATTATATAAATACTCAAGATTGTGAGAATTTTGTAAATATAGATAAAATAAATTAGTTATAAATTTAAGCGTTTATGATATTGCCCGTTTTATATTCTCTTCAAAGAAATAGTATTTTTAATAACAATGAGCCCGCGCAATAAGACACACATATCAAGGTTGTAAATAATTGAAGTAAGATGAAAAATTAATACAGTTTAAGATTTTTTTCAGTCAGTTATAATTTAAAGTCGAACCTCCTTAGTTAATAATTTGTAATTAGACATAGTTTTGCTAGATTCTTTGTGAACGTGTGCCAATTAGTTTTTAATGCGAGTCTAAATAGATTTTCAATTGATAAGTGTTTATTATATATTTATTATAATAATTAAAGACATTTCACAATTTTAACTTAAAATATTAAGGTAAAATTTGTTTTTGCACCCCATTTAATTAATTCAAAGTATTACCTTTGAAATAACTTTGATTGCACTTCCTACCTCAGTATATTACGTAGACTCTTGCTATGTCCTTGGTCAAACTTATGATTTAATGTTGGGTCCACACACAGCAAAAAAAGTCGTTTTACCAAATCTGAGGACTTACCGTAATGTCTTAAAGCAGCACTAATTCCAGTGTAAGAAAGTAATGGCGCTTGACATCCTATATAGCTCTGTTTCTTTCTTACATGGGAGTTAGTATGCTTTACGTCACTTTACCCTTCTGTGTGGACTTAATAAAATATTCAGGCGTTGTATGGAAGGTGAATAAATATGTATACTTGTGATTTTTTCTTAGTTTATTTTAATATTAAATAAAACAGCTTGTAATTTTGACTTGAAGTAATAAGTGCCAGTCCATATATGCGGTCACATAATCTTTTCGTAAATGACAAAAAAAATACATAAAGCTGGCTACTCACGTACCTGCAACAGGGGCAATGTTGGAATAATCTCGGTTGCACAGCAGTCGGAACAATTCCAGTTGTTGTCTTAATAGGCATGACGAAAGATTTTGAAATCCTCTTCCATAATGTGTGTATACGTTTACTATACAAGAAAAACCCTATATTTCGGTAATATACTTAAATTTAACGAAGATAAAAGCCATTTTCCAAAAAATATTTATTAACTGTGCCAAAACAGCTCGCAGGTGTCATGGCGTAGGCGTGACGTCACATTTTGGTAAATACGTAATTATTTGTACGCATTGCGAAGAAAATTAAAAAAATATTTATTTAATATGTGTTATAGAAACGAATTTCAAAGTTTATAAGTGGTGTGCAGTATTGCAGTGTGAATCCACATAAAAATAATGCTCAAAAATGTGTTAGTAATTATTTTAAGGGAGAAAATAATAAGAAATGATTGTATAAAGTTGGCGCGGAGAACCCCGAACCATGTATTCGTGAATTCGCAATTATATTTCTGTTCTGAGTCGATAAATCATACGTGAAACAATAGAAAATAAATAAAAATGCGTATTCTCAACATATTCATAACAACAAAAAACATCTGATTTAAGTTATTTACTTAAGCGTGACGTCACGCGTGTTTTAGTCAAAATGGCCAACTGCAGTATTTCAATGTTTTATTTTATTGATAATCTCATTAATCTTAATGTTTTTAAGATTTCTAAGTCACTATATGTAATTATCTATTATACATTTTCCCTTAAAAACACTAATACGATCATTTTATGGATACTGTCGTCATGCCTATTGCCCATGCTTGCCTTTTAACATCACATTTAAGGAGCCAATTTAGGTTGCAATACCAATATTGCCCCTGCTGCAGGTACGTGAGTAGCCGGTTTAATGTGCCATGGAACTATGTGAAAATTTAACTAATGTCTAACAATCGTTATAAATAAACCAGTATTGTAACAGAAATCGTGTGCCAAGAATTTAATGAAATGTAATGTTAATTTAACGTTTATTTTTGTATTCATAACTTCTAAGTTATTGTAAAACTGTTTTGTGTAAATATGTATGTTATGAAAAAACAGATTTAAATAAAAGAAAAGTATGAAACGCTTGTTTGATTTTGTAGCCAGCCACGAACCATTTTAGTAAAAACTTAAAGTAAAATAAACAATAATATTCGACATTTGCCGTTATTTCGTGAGATCTCTGAATTCGTCGTTTCCCTGCGACACATATAACGTTAATTTCTTGTTAATTTGTGTGAAATGGATGAAATACGACTATATAAAATGATAGAAAAAATAAGTTGATCGGGAGCTTCCATCAAAAGGGCTGGCTAAACCTATTGAGCTATAATAAAACAGTATACGATGGTTTTGTGTAACCCCCAAGAACCTTTCATTTTTTTACATAATACTATAGTAGAATAAAATCGTGGTATTTCCTCTTCTATTTCAAGACTACAGTATTGTTCCTTAATCAATTAAATACGATGGAAAGCGGGCGGTGAATAAGAAGTTAGGCTTTTAATTAAACGGCTGATTCTGCTGGTTGCATACGACATGCTATGAAATGGCAATTTTAAGCAAATCTGTCAAATCGAAATGTCATTGACATCTGAGAAAAATGACATTTCCAAATTTGAAAAAAAGCCGCGGCTATTTTGTTGTCTTTCTTTTAGTTTCAAAGTATTTATTTTTTTTGCGATAATCATCTACATTTTGTACTTACAATTAAGTGATAATGATTGATATAAGTGATGATGAAGAAGTGAACAAAAAGTGTTTTAAATATCGACACAAATTGACCGGCAGCTTGAATGTAATTTACAATGCATCCAATTCTATGTTATGTTTATGGAACAAATACCAAATATTTATCCACGAACACTTTAATTTCGAAGATGCAGCCAAGATAATAATTCCCGAGTTTCAAATCAAAGAATCTTTGCTTATAGATAACTACCTTCTTTGCTTAGATTATAGTGGGAATGTACATTTAATATCTTTAAAATTTAAACATTCTGCTACAAAAAGACTCAAAAGTTCCTTTTCTCCGAGAGACCAAAACATAATAACTATGAAAAACATTGGCAGTGATGTGATATGTATTAAACAGGAGAATGGAATTTATTACATATGTTCATATAAAATGAATGTAGACTTTCAACTAACTAGAAAACAAGAGATTTCTGTACAAAATACATTAGACAGCTCAAAGTGTCTTCTTTACCTTCATGCGCTGTCTCTACAAGAATTTGATACTATAAAGGAAATTTTTAAATGCCAAGATAGTGTTTGGAAGGACCACCATTTAATAATACTTTCTTTTGACAAAAGAACAATGTTTGGTTGCTTATTTACTTACCACAATAATAATGAAATCACTTTAATCAAACTCTTTGTATGGCCAACTGAAATAAGTGATGTAAAAATTTTGAATCGGAACCATCCTCAAGTATTAATTGCTCTTTCATCTGGCACATTTATAAAATTAGACTTAAATAAAGAAAAATCCCATAACATGGTACATATGAACAGTTGTATAGATAAATTCCTTAAAATAAATGATTTTATCTTATATTCTGATGGTTCTTCTATTTGGAAAGCAGATAATTTATATGAAAACAGTATTTCTTTTAAACAATTATTTGTAAAACAAGTTAGGGATTTTGTTAAATGCAATGACCAAATAGTTTGTACTACTTATACAAACTTTATTTATATATTTTCAATTGATGATGAATCTTCATACTTGAAACCTATAACCAATGAAGAATATTGTTCCGCAGAACTTTTATTAAACAATACACACTATTTAGAAAGGATAGTATATGAAGTTAATAAAATGCAAGAACTTTTTAAGGAAATTAATGAAGAAAAGAATCATATAACTACTCTAGCATTGTCAAATAAGAAAGATCTTATGGATACAATTATCCACTATAATGTTACTGTTTTTGATGATTATGAAGATATTTTAAACTCGGACAATGTTTTAATATTTGCCGATGACCCTAAAGATATATTTCATAAAGACTCTTACTACTTCTTGATAAATATAACAACTTCACATCTACAACAAAACTTCAAAGAAATCCTCTCAAATTTATTTGGCGATCTGAGAATACATATTACATTATTGACAAATGAAAATATTTTAAAAACAACTACAGTGAAGATTCTGGAAGAACTTAAAAAAATAGATATTGTAGTAACATTGAAAACTAAGTACTTGGACCTGAGGAAGAATTTTTTTATTAACTTGCAACTTGTTACAAGAATACCAGGTGTTTTAGATAGAAAACAAAACTTATGGACATGTTTGCATGAAAAATATATTCCACTAACTTCTGAATATTTTATAAAAACTAGAAAAACTCCAAAACATATTTATTTGAAGGAGAATGGAAGTCAACTAGAAGACTTAATTTTTAAAACAGTCAATAATCAATTTGGTACTTTATTTAGTATTGTAAAAAATCCTATGAAAATTAATATGAATGAGTGGGTGTTTTATGCCAAATTACCAAATGATTACAAGCAGATATTTAATGAATATAATATAGGAAATATTTTTGATAAAAGAAAATGTGAATACATAAAAGAACTCATATCAAGCGAAGATTTTTTGAAATCTCAAAGTACCCTCCAATTTTATGTAAACAACGAAAAAGCTGATATAGAAATATTAAATGATGGTTTTTCTCGACCTGTATTAAAAGTAACGAGTACAAATGCGAAAGTATCGCTTGATATTCGTAATTTTTTGGCAAACGTGGTCGGGAATGGTTTTTTGGGATCACCACAAGAGATGGTTGTGAACTGGTCATTATACTCAGTAGTTGAGGTTGGTTTATTCGCTGATTTTTTTCCGATAATCCTTTTTAATGTAGTTAGCGTTTCATATTTCCCATAATATTACAAATATTGAACAAAATATTTCCAGTTTTTCGCCATTCGAAGTATATTATTGACCCATCAGATAGACCGTAACAGCTATATTTATATTATTTACTAGCTTTCCGCCCGCGGCTTCGCCCGCGTTTTCAGATAAAAACCCGTTCCCGTAGGATTTCCGGGATAAAACCTATCCTATGTCCTTTCTCGGGTATCAAAATATCTCCATACCAAATTTCATGCAAATTGGTTCAGTAGTTTAGGCGTGATTGAGTAACAGACAGACAGACAGACAGAGTTACTTTCGCATTTATAATATTAGTATGGATTATAAATAATTATATAAATATTTAGGACTGTCCTTCAACTGACTGTAATATTCTTAAACAAAATAACGAATCAATTTTTACTGCCTTATTTTTCTGAAAGAATGTAAATCTTAGGTTCTAAATATTTTTGTATTTTTTTCAGACACTACAAAGAGCTGTTAAGGATTGTCTAGTCAAAGGAAACGCTGCTGAAGAATTTGTCGATTTACATCATACTTTTCAAAGAAATATTATAGCAAATTTACCAATTTCTTATGTGTTTTATTTAACTCTTCCCTATCCTACAAATATGGTGTATCTATAATCTATAGGTACCAATAATAAAATTGGTGTGTTTTTAATCTTGAAATAACCGATTAAATATTTCTCGTTATATTTTTAAAAAGTTATTATAATTGTCATTTTACTCATTAGTTAAAGTACTTTCGATATCAGTTAAAACTTTTTTGATACCTGCAATGATTTCGAAATAATCGCCTGTGCACACTTCACGATTACACCTTGTATAGCGGGCTATTTTTTATTATTTGCGGGTAAAAACCGTTGGGCGCTATTGAATAAGTTTAGATTTCCTTGATGTAGGTCATACATTCATAAAATAACATCAGCTTTCCGCCAGCCTTGAGTTTGAAAGAAAGATACGTGGATACAATAATAATTAATACTAGCAGCACCACCATACACTAGGTACTTGAATTCCATTTTAATACCCTTTCACTATTTATCTTTTCAGGTTTTATCCTTACTTCTATATACGATTTCTTCGTTTCATATTTGTACGAAATATGCCTTGTCCAAAACAGCGAATTCATCACTGTTTCGCTATATTATATTATGACTATATTATTGAAGTGAAATGGCGCGTTGAGCTTTTATAATGAAGTGAAACTTCTTTATGCGCGTTGAAAGTAAAATTTCAAGGTCGCGTCATGGCAATACCGTCATGAAGGCCACGATTTTGGTATCTTTGAATCTTACCAAAGTTTCACTTCTGATACATGTGCTCGACACACGCACTTTTTTAAAGCTCGAGCCTTTGTTTTTTGTGCTTTTGTGTGCACATTCAAGAACTATTAAGATGTGTAAATCAGGAACTATTGGTTCGAATCGAAAAATAATGTGTGAAATATACCAATTTATCAAGGAGTATGTAGTGTCCTAATAACTAAGGAGTTATAAAAATAAAACAGCCAGTAAATGTATATCTATATATATATTTAAACCATCCTCCTCAACAACTCGTTGATCTTGTCCTCGCGGTTACCAAAGTCACCTCCGTCCACATAATGGATGGTCTTTTTGCGCCAGCCTCCCGTCGGGTTGTTTAGCTTGAAGGGCCACAGGAAGTTGCTGGCGTACTGAAATTAAATATATAGAATATTAGATTTCAATATTATAAAGAGAATATACAATAAACTTTGTAATTTGGTAGGGGATAATCTTCAAGTGCTAAGCGGAATATCAAAATCAATTTCACCAACAAAAAGCTATGCTATTTAAGTATTTAGAATTCAGGATTTTCTATCTTGGGTCAGTGTTTGCAAAACCAACATGAATAAAATCGTTTTTAATGAAATTTATTTAATTATTTGGATGCTTCGTTTTAATAACTCAAGCCCCGGAACCACAGACAATAGAAAATCTATTGTGTCTGGGACCGATCGGGCCGCATGGGGCTCAATAAGTAAGCAATTATTTCAACAAAAGAACCTGGCTCTATATAACAAAAGATACAATCATAATTAATGATTCTAAAAGAAAATTTTTCAGCACACTATTTTAATATGATTATTTAACTTATCAATTATTTGTCAAAATTGAGAAAAGTAGCAAATTTTTGCACAATCACCAAAAAAACTTTTCACTTTTATTACATTACTTTAAATTTTTAAATGATTAAAAAAACCATCTCACCTTGAACTTATCACCGACAGTGAAGATCTCGTGAATAAGATCCTCCACGCAGATGATGTTGCTCTTGCCGAGCTTGGCCTCAACAATCTTGTTGGACGTGATGGCCACTCGCTGGCCCTTCACTTTGGCAAAACCACGCTTGTAGATCAACTGGAAATGTATATGTTTGATTAATAACATTTTATGCAGGTATGGTAAAATTGTCAGATAATTAAGTAGTAGTACATAATGCCATTCTTTTAAATTTAAACAATGTTTAGTAACGTTGAGCATGTTTGATATTTTGGAATGGTATCCGTCTTACGCATGGAATATAAGGGCTAAAAAAAAAATCCGTCTTACGCTTTTTCGATCAGGCCACGTGTCCTGACGCGAGTTTAAGATTTTATACCCAACGCCGCTAAAGAAGTTTTCACTTCAAAAATCATATAGACCAAGTATTGTTATAAGAGCTATGAACATTTTAATGAAAAGTATTTCTCTATATTTTATTGTAGAATTTAAAAGATAAGCAATATGATTCACTAACATGTTTCTTCTATTGACAATCCATACTAATATAAAAATTCGAAAGTAACTCTGTCTGTCTGTCTGTTACTCAATCACGCCTAAACTACTGAACCAATTTTCATGAAATTTGGTGTGGAGATATTTTGATACCCGAGAAAGGACATAAGGCTACCTTTTATTGCGAAATGTAATTTATATAAATCAAAGTCTCACCTCGCGCACACTCTTCAAGTTGGGGTAACCCCACGTGATGTAGGGCTCCGCGATTCTAAGCATGTTGACGGTGGCCTTGTTCAGTTTGACGAACACACCGTTGTTGATCTGACGCAGTCTGAACAGCTGCAGCACTTTGCGTACCTGATGAAGTGATTAGGTTGAAATCAAGTATGAATTTTCATTTTTGTTGTTGGAAATACATTGAATTTAAATTTAAAAAAATAATAATTCATTAGTCACTAAAATATTACAATAATAAAAATTATATTTGTACATAGAGGAAATACATATGTCCGTATGTAAACATACTTATCGTTTTATCAAACAAATCAAAATCAAACTGGCATATTTTTTCTTTGAAATCTACTTGCCCTATTAAGACTGTTCAATTGTTGATCACTAGTTGCCTGTAATTTTTTTTTTACTGAAGGAATAATAAGCAGTTTGAAAACTTAATAAAGAAAAGCTCTGTAATTTAGAACAGTTTTCAGCAATTGGGTGATATGTTAGAAATATTTTTATAAGATTTTTTTGAGAATATAAATGTATTATGATACAAGTGATACAATATGATACAGGTACATACCTTGGGTGAAACCTGGTTGATACCACGGATACGGATGACGAACGCGAGTTTAGCTTCTCCGGGAACATAGTAGTTGCCGCGGTTGCGTGCCTACAAATACAGATAATTATTATAAACAAATAAAATAATCTTAATACATACTATTATAAAGGCGAAAGATTGTATGGATGTATGGATGTTTGTTACTCTTTCACGTAAAAACTACTGAACCGATTACAATTAAATTTAGCACACATATAGAGGGTAACTTGGATTAACACATAGGATAGGTTTTATCCCGCAAATCCCACGGGAGCGGGAACTATGCGAGTTTTCCTTTGAAAACGCGGGCGAAGCCGCGGGCGGAAATCTAGTAAATATTAATGGATATTATTACACAAATCGACCTATACCCACAGTAAGCTCAATTAAGGCTTGTGTTGTGGGTACTAGGCGACGATAAATATAATATTTAATAAATACATATATAGATAACACCCAGACCCAAGAACAAATATTTGCCCTGACCAGGGATCGAACCCTGGACCGTCAGCTCAGTAGGCAGTTACTTTACCACTGCGCTAACCGCGTCGTCAATATTAGTTAAAGGTTCACATGTATTCGACCACCTTCTTGGTAACGCGGCTAACATTGGTGTTGAACAGAAGAATGTAGAACTTAGGAGTCTTGGGTTCGATTAACGGTGGAGACAAAGAAAACTAATGTATCAGTCTGGCAGGACAAAAAAAGGCTGATTACCTAGATGTCTCTAAATTTAAAATACAGGGTGGAAGGTTAAGATGGGGCATGAAGGGCAGGTACCTTAACCGTTGTAGCTACATGAAAACGATCTTAGGAGACTATCCTTAAATTCTTGAGAAATTTTAATCTGCATTCACAGATTTTTGAAAAAATGTACGGTCAGCAAGGAAATCGGCAGTTTTCAAAAAAATTTTTTTTGATGCCAATCGATCCAGTTTCTCATGGGGATCAAACCACTCTAAAAGACCAACTGAGGTATGAGTACTAGAAAAGTCAGAAATCGCGAAAAACTATTTCCACACATTCACTAAGAAAATAAGTGATTCAACAAAAAATGCGCTAATAGAAAACTCCAAAGAGATTTTCAGGCTTCAATATTTTTTGTTTCTGATTATTAAAACACATACTGATAATAAGAAGAAACATTAATTTAATTGAACGTTTGTCAAAGGAAATAAAAAATAACAAAATAATAACAAAAAACATTTAAAGTGGTGATAATTCCAGAATTTCTCAAATAATTTACATAAAACTTATGATATGAGATGCTCAAAGTGGTCACCGTTTTGACGTAAACATAGGTTTGTTCGTTTTGAACGACGCGGACGTGTCAAGCTTTTTCTTAAATGAGCCACTTTCTGCTAGATTTTTTTCAAGATTCGCAATTACCTTTCGCGTCGGTACATGTCGCATTGGATATTTACTCCTGTACCATTCCAATGCAACTGTTGGGTTTTTATTATTTAAAAAGTAAGCCTCTAACAGATCTAAACGTTCCAAATTATTTAAGGACATTTTTAGTGAAGACAGAGTGACTTTTGGTAACTTTTGTTTTCTATTTGTTATTGTTTACATAAGCCATAAAAATGTAAAATGTGACGATATTCAAATTTAAATAATTTTTCATCTCGTGCACGAGCTGCCAGCCACCGCCCGCTCATGCCCCGCGTCGCTGGCATGTTATGCTGCTGTGCCTTTGTCTTTTTACTTGTTCATGAATGAAAATAGTTTTTCGCGATTTCTGACTTTTCTAGTACTCATACCTCAGTTGGTCTTTTAGAGTGTTTTGATCCCCATGAGAAACTGGATCGATTGGCATCAAAAAAATTTTTTTTAAAAACTGCCGATTTCCTTGCTGACCGTACATTTTTTAAAAAATCTGTGAATGCAGATTAAAATTTCTCAAGAATTTAAGAATAGTCTCCTAAGAACGTTTTCATGTAGTTACAACGGTTAAGGTACCTGCCCTTCATGCCCCATCTTAACCTTCCACCCTGTATATCAGTGAAATGGACTTTAAACATTATTCATTCATTATATTATTTTCCCGTCGTTTCACACACTTTGTAACCAGCATGGTCAGTTTCTAATTAATTAAGCTTTGTATACAAATTATTTATATTAAAACACGGTTATATATATAATAATTCCAGTTTTCCATATCATTGGTATACCATTTTAAATGTGCAGTTTCCTTTATTTTGATAAACATGACCTACAAAATTGTTTAAATCTTGAAATAAACTTACTTGTCTGGCTAGCCTGATCTCATCACGCTCCTTGATTCTGTATTCTTTGACATACTGCTCTGCCCTCTTGAAGATTTCTTTCCTTTTCTTGACGGCGGCTGAACGTCTTTTAAGGGTTACCTAGAAATTATTGTACTGTTTGACAAATTGGTACAGAAACATAAAATTATTATAAAATATATTTAATTGTAATCAGTAAATTAAATTAACAGCATCTTTAGTCAGATGAACTATGCCTTTAAATGTGGAATCATCATTTTATCCCTTTATTTGTACTTAATTTTGATTATCTCTGAATTTTCTAGTTATATTATTCTAATTATTTGTGATTGGTGTCAAGATGATTTAACAATTAAGTCTTGAATCATCTTATTTAATAATAAATCAAACGCATAAATTAATTTTATGCTCAATTTGCAAGTTGTTATACAGTAATTTGTCAAAAAGGTTGGTAATATAATAAATAATTAATAAACTATGAAAACTATACTTGTTAATAACACAGGCCCCGGAATCACAGACACAATAGAAAATCTATTGTGTTGTGGACCGATCGGACCGTTCGGGGCTCAATGGGTTAAAACTTAAATCAAATACTTTTTTTAACATGTAAACAAAAGACCAACCAAGTTAGTAAGACTTTCACAATATCAAAAATAACGTAAAGTAGGTAGCCAAGCAATTCATTGCCGATAAAAGGATTGCCAATATTGTATCACTTTTACTTTTCTAAAAATTACCAAACAAATTTAAAATTCAGACATTCTTATCACCAAATTAAGATTTTATATACAAGAAAAACAACACATTAGATCAATCCTTATACATTAGAAATAAGATATTTGTTTGAATTTTACCTGTAGTCTGCGGGTTTTGAGTGCTTCCCTGCGCTTGCGGTGCTTAAGGACTGACTCAGGGACTGCGGGCAGCTTCTTGCTGTCCTCTTTACCCTTCACCACCTTCTTCTCAGCGGGTTTCTTGTCTGTAGTCGCGACCATTGTGCTGAAATTATTTTATAGGTATAGGTTAATATTGGGAGTAACTTGATTATAACTTTCAAAGGCAGTAACGTATCTAAAAACCATCGTCCTTCATATTTATTAATTTTCAAGGAAGTAGAATACCAAATTGGATAGACATTAGTTTATGGCTCGCTCGTAAATCGGAAAAGTAGAGGTTATGTTGTTACTTGTTGTCAAAATATTTATTAAATCTTTTTGTAGGATTTTATTTATAAACTTATAAAAGTAAATAAGTGTTTAAACATATGAATTGCATTCCATTACGAGGAGAAATAAGGGAAGATTTAAGTAAACAATATCAGTAGATCGACCCGCATGTTTGTAGGTTATAAGTGGTGTAAATATAAAGAAAAATGAATTAAAATAATATGGAGAATAAGAAAGCGAGAAAATACTTATATTTACTTAGCATAAAAACAAAAATAACAAATAAAAAATGTGACTAAAGCAGAGTTGATCACGCATCCATTGGTACCACCACTATTGTAACCACTATTAAAACTAACACTTCCCACAAAAATAAGATTTTTTATGATACAATATTAATATTATCTTATTAAGCAATAATAAATCAACAAATTAACACTATTTTTATGGTATTTTAAATAAAATTCAAGCACCTGCGGGGCAAAACTCCACGCGGCACGTGTGTCAAATTCTAAAAAGAACGACAGAGAACAAAGATTTCCGGTATTCGCCATTTTTATTTTTGTATATGGCAAAGTTTGTTAATATCACAGATGAGAAATATTTTTGATAATTTCAAAATTCAAGACATTCATTTAAATATTGCATTAAAAAGCGAAAAGCGAAATTTCGTAAAAAATATATAATTAAATGAGAAGAAATATTTTTCAGTTTTAAGGTTTTCAACTTGGCTTTTGGTTGCAAAAACAAAAATGGAATAATCGTTTCCATAGAGATAACGAGTAGTTTGAGAAGAAGTTTGTGAATTATAAAATATTTATTAAGCGTTTTAATAATTATTAGTTGTGACCGTATTAAATATTAAAATGGTTGAGAAAGATCCACAACTAAGCGCACTTGAAGTTGGTGAATTGGACTTATTTGTTCAAAGTATGGAACCATGGCGCATAGAAAGTATTGGCAATCAATCGTATGTACATTATTATAAAATAAATAGGAAATCGATTGTATATATTAATAATAAGTGGATCATATTATAATGTAATTACATTTATTTCAGATGGCTGGATTGGCATATCCGATTGCAAAAATTAAACCAACAAGCTGTCCTAGAAGCTTCATCGATGCAAGAGGAATTAACAAAAGAGACGTTAATTTCTCATGGAAAGGTATTTTTACAGTTCACACCATTTAAATTGTCGTAGAAGGGAAACCCCTTAAAAATTTTGGCGCGTTATTTTAAATTTCATTTCAGCTATATCTATTGTACTATTTACTAGATACTACATATTTGATAATAGACTGTATGTTTCTCTTACTAAATATGTATTAATTTTCTAGCTACCTGTTTTAGTACAGGAGGCAATCTGTATTCAAGTGTGGCGAACTAAAATATATCCACAAATAATGAAATTGGAACCAGCTCCTGAAAACACCTTTGGTATTTATATGGTGGTATGTATTTTGATGTGTTTTATTAATTAAATTAAAGAATGAATAATATTATAAATAATTTTCAGTTATACCATGAAGCAGCAGCCGTAGGGTTGCTAGAAACTGTACTTTTCCACGAAGATGGGGCACAATGCGTTTCTGAAGTCGTAATTGACTTGTTACATTACGCTGTCGATCAACTCACTGCGCTTATTGCCCTTGTAAAGTATGTTATTACATATATACTATTTACCTATTATGAGGTAATACGGTAGATAAATAATCGGTTTATATGTTAACATAGCAATGGTTACTTGAAATCACAAACGGCAAAAGAAATGGAGACTGAAACAGCAGCTGATGAGTTGGAGAGGCAACGACGCGATCTGCAATTCGATATCAGCATGAGATGCATTTCCATAGTTCGGTAATGTTGACTTTAAAAAAAATATTTCTTTGTGTGTTATTGCGGTGGTGTGACTAAATATTTTTAACATTGGTACTCCTATTCTATCGTTTAGTTATTTAGCTGAACACATGGAAGTAGCAGGAGTAGGTGCATCTATATCAACTAACTTGTATAAAACGTACGATGTCCCGTCTATACTCTGCCATTTGATAAATTTGCAACCTTGGAAGAAGGTTGGTGATTCTGGGGACATTCAAATGTTCAACTGTAAGTATAGCTTTACGAAAAAGTTCACGGATGGAAGGCAAAATTGTTTAAATCTATTTATTTTTAGTTGGTCGTTGGACGAAACCATCCGCGGAGGATTTATCGCAAATGCACCGTAGTGAGGCTCAACTTTGGTTGTGTCTGCGTCAACTGCTGTTGGAACCTCGTCTTCAGCATCATTACACTATCGACGAATGTCGGCGCGCTGCTTTTTGTTCCGTAATTTAATTTTCAAGCCATATTTTCTATTAAGTTATACCTAAACATAAATGTAATATATGTAATTTTAGCTACATGCAAAGATATCCGATACTATGTTGGACCAAGTGCCACCGTTAGGAGAACTCAAAATGTTTTTGTGTAGACTGGCTGTAGGAGATTATTCCAGTCTTCACAATCGTTCTAATGGTGTAAAGAATCCTGGTTGTACTTTGATTGAAGTGGTTCCACAGGTAAGGTATTCTATTTACTTTAAAAAACATTTTAAAATATTGATTCCATTAGGTATATTTAAATTTAATAAATAATATAATTTTTTCTATCTGATAGATTAAAGATGCGTATATGAAACAAGTGCATAAACGCACGAAGTCCATTGCTAAATCTCAACTAGATCATTTCCGAATGGATGGATCCGAGGAGACGAAAAATATGGCTAAGAAACTCCTAGAATCGTATACAAGTGATGCGGCTCTTGCTCTTGATAGTGGTGGAGCGAAGTGTGCTAAATGCGGTGATAAAGCGAGCAAGAAATGTTCTCGATGCAAGACTGAATGGTATTGCGGCAGGTATAAAATGTTTTAACACGATGGGTAAATTCATAATCTATAACTGGCAACATGAAAGTAATGATGCGGATACACGTTCTTTGCATTGACGGGTGATGGTCTAAAATGCTTTCATCAAAATAAAAAGAAGTCATCAAAACCGAAATCATATAAAATAAACTTTACTTTAGGAGAACTTTGCATAATTGAGGTTTCTATGGTTTCGTTTAATTTTAGTTAAAAAAACTGCGCCACGCAATAAATCAACCATATTTATACTAGCTGTGCCGCATGATTTCACATACGGACGGACGGACTAAACGAAGTATTTCTGTACTCGGTACAAAATCACATAAGCTACAGGACTACAAAGGTATCAAAATCCGTTCAGTGGTTTTCACGTGAAAGAGAAGCACATACATTCTTACAAACTTTTTGCGTTTATAATATTTCATATGATAATAAATTTATAGCTATTTCATGTGTATAATTCAGATTTATTTTAATTTCAGGGAATGCCAAGTCCAACAGTGGCCAAAGCATAAAGAGCTGTGCGATCAATTCGCGAAACTTTGCATGTAATTTAATTATCAAAATAAAACAAATAAATATTTTTTTGGGTTTTTTATTTATATCATTACACCTAGAGATTAGCTTGAAGACTTAAGGTAGTCCTTCAGCACATCTAACGCGGGAGTTTCTTCACCGAAGTCCTGAAAAAGAATAATTTTGAAATGAGTTAACACCAAGGACATGAGGTTGTAAATAATGTTGATGACATTGTTTTTCAAGTGAAACGTCTTTAGTCCCATTCAGAGCAAAATTTCAAGGTCGCGCCAATGGAGTAAGGCGACGATTTTAGTATCTTTTATTCTTGCCAAATAAGTTTCATTTCTGACATGTATTCTCGGCACATACGCTCTTTTTTTACTGTTATAATACTTCAAAAGATGTCCTCACAATTTTTTGGGACGTTGTAGACTTATATGAATGAAAAAGTATGATATAATTCGAATGTAGGAGCGATAAGAAGGTAGTCCGTGTGTATAACACTGGACACCATAGGGGCGCCCCGTTGCTTTAGCGCCGCTATTTTGCACTGGTCGCCCATGGAGAACCACCAGTGTTCGTGCATAGCGCAAAATATATTAAAGTGAAACTTTTATTACATCGTCTCAAACTGTTTGGTCTGTGTAGCGCATGTCGCGTGTATCGCGGCTGCCGAGTAGGTATACCTACTCGGCAGCCGACCGTCACGCGACATGCGCTACACAAAGCAGTGTTCGGAACCGTTCGAACAGTTTCACTTTTACCATGGTTTCATAAAACCAAACAACATTAATTTTTAAATTTCAAAAAGTTTTACGTGTAATGCACGTTAGAAATGAAATATGCAGATTTACCACATAATTAAATTCTTAAAATTATAAGTTATAAAGACTACTATTGCAAGTTGTAACACAATTTTAAGAATCATGTTTTCAGGTCAATTAAATCCAAAGAATGGAACCAACAAATTACCAAATAAAATGGTTGTGGATAACTGTGCAGCAATATGGCCGCCTTTTGTGCAAAATATTTGTTTCAAATTTATCCGTAATAATTATTTTTTGTACAATAAACCATTAGAAATTAACTAGCTACACTCGGCTTCTGTTGGTTTTAGCGTGACGATATATAGCCTACAACCTTCCTCAATAAATGGGCTATCCAACACCAAAATGAATTTTTCAAATCGGACCAGTTGTTTTTGAGATTAGCGCGTTCAAACAAACAAACTCTTTAACTTTATAATATTAGTAAAGATAAAATAAACGGTATTGAAGAACTTACCTTGATTACTACGCAAGAACAGCCGACAATTTTTCTCGCTTTGCCGTCTTTGTCGATTTTGCATAATCCCGCCCATTCACCAAGCTTCTTGTTGTTGTCAACCTGGTGACAAATATGAACACTCATATTATAACTAGAAAACTATAAATTTATGATGATTTTTGATTTTTCCTTTCAATTATAAATGTAAAGTATTCCTTTAGTATTATAGTTCAAAATGAAAAAACTAATTATAATTACAAAATGCAGTTATAGGAAAATTCAAAATATGATAAAAGGAGTAGCCATGTAATATTCAGTATGATTTTTTTTTTAAAAACAATATTACTGCTTACATAAAAGAAACAAACATATTATCTACATTTTTGCCAGTGAAAAATATATGTATATAGATACAAAAATAATAAATACAAGTATGTATTAGTTAATGAAATGTATGGATGCTAGGAAAGTTGACTCAGCATGGTGCGAGCCACCATAGGGGCACACAGTTTAATATATGCTCTTATAAATCTCTCTAGCCACAGGGCTTAGAGTGACTCGTGTAGAGCAAAATAAAGATAATTTAATATGAAAATATAAAATATATTTTTGAACTACAATTTAACTAACAATTAATTCAAGATTGTTTATTCTAATGTTGTCCAGTGTGACAAAAATACCTTTCATTGGTTCTCCAGACACCTCATTTCTTGCAAACTATAATTCATACTTTTTTGAAGTGAAAACTTCTTTAGCGGCGTTGAGCACTTTTTCTGTAATGGGTATAAAATCTTAAACTCGCGTCACGACACGTGACCTGATCGAAAAAGCGTAAGACGGATACCATTCCAAAATATCAAACATGCTCAACGTTAATAATCAAATTTTCACTTCTGCCAGCACTCCCGGAGCACATCTTTTTTTTCATGTTACAAATATCTTAAAATAAGTAAAATCAGATATAATTTACCTTTACAAGTGGGATCTGGTGTTCGTTGCAAAGAGCCTGTACTAGTTTCTTGTATGCATCCTCGTCGCAGTTTTCAGCCAGAACACAGAGCACAGCCTGTCTCCTACACAAATAAGATAGCGAGTTAGTTAAATCCAATTTCTATTAATATTGTGACAGGAAGTTAACAAGGTCAACATATAAATTTATAAAGGCGGTGTGTCCCTTAAGACACATAAAACTGAAAGAATAGAATAAATTCGATTACTCAGGCGGGTCACGAGTGGCTGAGTTGGTTAGGCATCCGCCCCGGAATGGCGCGAAGGATGCGGGTTCGAGTCCCGCCTCGTGATCGAATTTTTTCTATTCTTTATAAATTTATATTTATAAAGCATTTGAATGCCATAAAACCAAAAAATATAAATTCAAGGTCAACATAATTTACAAGTGTTTGTTCAAATAATAACCCTTTTTGGTATAAATTTCAAAAAATAAAATGTAAATTCACAAGCAAAGTAGCAAGAAATATGTTTATTGTTCAACAGCATGCTTTCTGCTTGTTAGTTTGAGACAAGAAACAACATTGTAATTAATATAATTATTGTTTACCAGCATGCTTTCTGCTATTTATTTGAGAAAAGAAACAATATTTTAATATATAAAAATGAATCGCAAAATGTGTTGGTAAGCGCATAACTCGAGAACGGCTGAACCGATTTCGATACTTCTTTTTTTATTATATTCCTTGAAGTACGAAAACGTAAACATGTACCACGGGCGAAGCCGGGCGGACCGCTAGTATTGTAATAAATTTGTAGCACACTTGGGAGGCCACAACCTACATGTTATAGAAATGTGGTACTATGTGTGTGCGTTTATATTGGCTATAGATGGAGACAACCATGAAACACATAGCTGACATTTCCACTAGATTCCCAACTAGAACAGATGCGAATCTAGCGAATATTTTTTTGAGCTCCATAGCCTTAGAAAATACAATTTTTTACTAACTTCTTACTACTTTACAATTTTACACTTTCTTGGTATTCACGACAAATTGATATGAAAGCTAACCATGTTAGAAATGCAGATATTGTTAACCTCTATTTTTAAATAATTAAAAACAAAAATTATTAATAATATGAATCATATTCACGAGTTTATGGAAGTGGTAAGCGTAGTAGTTTTTACAAATTGCTGAAATATAGAAGGTTACATGTAGAAGCTAAAATCTAAATCTTACTTATCAAGAGCTTTGGCGGCTTCGTGAAGACCATGTACGAGACCACCGTGGATGAGGGCTGTCTTTAATACTTCTTGCAGGGCTGTGTTAACATCCATAGCACCACCGCTCAGGACGGGGTTGCTTGGTACTTCACTGTAAATCGAATAAAATCACACATTGAGTCGAAGGAAACATGCGAAAGTTGAGGTTATGTTGATTTGTTTATCAATCATTTTTGACTGATTTAGCGTTAAAAATCGAGAATATAACTAGAATATTAATTAATTTATAGATAAATGACGTTATTTAAATATTTTAATACATGTTTTTTAAGATAAGAGCCAATAAAAACAACACTTACACTTCGACATCAGCCATGGTTTTATGCACTTATTTTGCCTGAAATATAAAATGAAACACGTTGTATGAGCTTGCAACATAATAATTCACGTATAGAAAACACTAATTGCAAAAAGATTGAATAAATATTCTTAGATTCAGAAAAATTCACAATGATCACTTTGACACTTTACCTTGCGTACCGGAAAAAGACTGGGGTTGCCATTTTTTGTAAACACCAGAAATTGACACTTGACGTTTAAAGAAAATATTTTGTCTATGGTGAAAAGCTGGCACACTTTAGCGGTAATTTTATGACTTCTTGTCGCGGTTTATTTAAAAAATATTATTATATTAGACATGTGTCAATAAATTTCTGCTAATTTTGAGTATAATATATGCACTGTATTTCATTTTATTATTTTGAATTTATTTACAATTTGTGATAAATGGGTGTTTTAAGTTTTGTGATTATTGTTATAAACGCGACTAAATAATGTTTATTTTTCATTATATAAAATCTTATAAATCGTTTAAACGATGACACGAAATCCCGATATACTTTTTATTACTGAATATATTAAAAATGTGCTTTATTTCGCTACTGTTAGACAAGGAAGAGTGCTTAAAAGCACAAACGAAACTCATTATTTTTGCATAGATAGTCAATTAATTTATGAAAATTATTATTCAGACTTTGGACCATTAAACTTAGGGTGTGTGTATAAATATTGCAAAATACTGAACGATAAACTAAAAGAATACCTAAATAAACAGATTATAGTGCATTATACATCAATTAATCCTACGAAGAAAGCGAACTCTGCATTTCTTTTAGGATGTTACGGTGTTTTGTATTTGAGTCTTCCACCAAAAGATGCGCTCAAACCATTACTTGTTCATGGGCAGAATTACAGGTACTTGCATTTTTTATGCAGTATATTTATTTATATAAAAGAAAATCAAGTACCGTTTATTTTTTTAAGGCCATTTCAAGATGCAACCCAGGGTGAATCACGTTACACTATATCTTTATTAGATTGTCTGCAAGCTATTGTAAAAGCTCGGGACTTGGGCTTCTTCAATTTTCAAGATTTTAACTACGAAGAGTATGATAGATTGGACAAAATACAGGGAGGTGACCTTAATTGGATTGTACCGGGTATTTAGACTGTAAAATAATATAACGAATTACATTTGTTGCTCTTCTAATGACTAATAATAAATATTTTCAGGTAAATTTTTAGCTTTTATCGGCCCCGTGGATTATAGCGTATCATTGTATCATCCACCAGAGATGTATGTAAGCTATTTCTTAGAAAATAACGTGAGAATTGTAATACGATTGAATAAGAAGCTTTACGATGGAAATGTGTTAGTATAATGCTTTAAGGATATCTGTCCCGTAATCTTGTACCTATTCACTAGTAATTTATTGTTCACAGCTTCAGTAGTGTAGGAATTACACACTACGATTTGTTTTTTCCTGACGGAACTTGTCCTCCACGTCACATATTGATGAAATTTTTACAAATCAGCGAAGAGGCTGACTCCGCTATTGCTGTTCATTGTAAGGTTGTGCATTTACAATTTTTATTATGTGTGTAGTAGATTACAATATCAAATACAAAGAAAGTTTTTTGAATTTTCAAGCTAGTTTTTTGATAAGTGACTCTAATTAGATACAATATATATGTATTTAACATAATCATATTCTGAATGGTAATATCGTTCAGGCAGGTTTAGGTCGCACTGGATCTTTGATTGGGTGCTACCTTATCAAACACTACCGTATGTCCGCTCATGAAGCAATAGCTTGGATGAGAATTTGCCGCCCTGGCTCTGTTATTGGTCAGCAACAAGTAAGAAAAGCTTTTAAACTTATTATGCAGTTAACTACTATTGTACATGTTTTTTATTGTATTACGTCCCATACAGGAATGGCTAGAAGATATCGAAGCATGGTTATTGAAACAGGGAAATTTATATAGGTAAACAGGTGAAGACATTATTAACACATGATACTACGTTTTATTAGACGATATCTATCTTAAATTTATACAAATTATCACCAGAAAGCGAATGTACGATGATATCAATAGAATTCCAACGCACGAATTTGGGGTTTATTCTATCGCTGAGAGGACGCATAGACAAAAACCGGTGGTATTCAGTAAATCTCCGTCACCACCTCCACCCATACAGAGGCAGCCTCGTTCTGATGTTTCACCACCATTGCGACCACAAGCATCCAAAAATAAGGAAGGTTTGTAAAATTAAGCTATAATATATTACAGACAGTGTTATTTTAATTTAGATGTATGATGTACAGTAAATTATTTTTCAGTTAAAACAGTCTAACACATTTTAATTGAACTAGTATGTAAAACTTTTAAAAATAGCACTGTTTGTATATAAATTGCAAAACTTAGTTATCGAGGTAACGAACTGCCAATTTTAATGTCCGCGAATAAAAACAGTGTTGTTTTTAAGAGTTTATCGAATTAATCTACGCAAAATATAGGTAAAATGATAATTTGTCCACTTTTATTTAGACAAATCTGAAAATGAGGATGAGGAAATATTCATAACATCTTGTGATTTAACTGTTCAGCCGACAAAACCACAAACACAATTAAAGGGATGTGTGATTAAAAACAATACACTAACAGAAGACGAAGACAGAGATTTGCAATATGTGGAAAATAGGTCGCTAAGGAGGAGATATTTTTGTTTTCAGTCGTGTATGCGAACTTTGAATGATAATCTATTCTTATTGGCAGTTCGTTGCGCAAAAATTACACCAAATTGGTGTAACTCTTATAAATGTTGTAGCTTAATAGATGCGGTTAGTACAATTTATTTTTTCTTATTTTTGTATCAGTTTTGTACCTATAATTTTTTTTAATCTGAATGTAACATTTACTAAAGAATTTTAATAATATTGAATAACTTTAGGATACCTAACATAATTTTGATACTTGTAAACTAATTTATATTTGAAAAACAGCTTCTCATAAGACGCCCGAGAAGAAGTTCGACTGGAACGTGAAAATTAACATGCCCAAAGTATCTCAAAAAGGGTAAGCGTTGTACGAATTTCTCAGTAAATTTATTTTCGAATAAAGGCTGACCGAAGTAATATTTTATGAATTTTAATATTATTTTCTGACGATTTTCGAAACAAGAAGTTCCTGCATGCATGGTTATAATATTGAGATTATTGTATTCGTGTTTAATTTAAATAATTATTTCTGTGTTTTAGAGACCAGCCAGGATCGAGACGTGGGAGTGGAGCTGGTGAGCCACGTGGCTCTAGAACCCCATCCCGTAGCAATACTCTTCGATCACAAGGACGATATAGTGCTAAAACAAATGTACGCACTAACGGTTTAGTTCATAGTAGTTTATTAAAAACAAGTAGAAATGAAAGAGTTTACCATTTGAAATTGAATATTATATTTTAATGAATAAAGATAGTATACCCATAACCCTATTTCATTATGTAGGATTCAAGCAAAAATACATCTGCTTATAACCCAGTGCCCACGTTTCGTACATCTGAAGGACCAGTGATGAAGAATGTAACCGATGCCAAGGTAAATACAACTCATGATTTAGGCTATTTCATTTGAAAATCTTTTAAATGACTACCACATAACATAGTTTTTTTGCAGAACTTTTTAATGCGAAGTAGCATTTATAGTGAGCAGAAGCACAAACATTTAAATTCTGCTATAACGGTTACACCACAATATTCATTTAGGCTCTCGAATTTATACAGCGACCGTTTGGGTTCCAGTGATGTTACAAAATTAACGCCATCTGCTACAGGTACATAGAAATGTTAAGGAAGTCGTGTAATTTTATAAAAACATTTTCAAGTAGGTAGATAGTTGTCAGTATATAATTTATTGAATTAACGAAGGGACAATATTGTAATTGATGGAATCATTTCAACAGCATCTAAATATCCGTCACAAGCTCAGGGTAGACGTCGACTTGGTCGAAGTCCTAGTCCATCGCCGATGAGATACGCAACTGAACAAAGTCGTGCAACGAATACTTTGCCTCCTTCGTCCACAACTGAAAAGATTTTAGCAAGAGATTCGAAATCTGCTTTGAGAGAAGCATTGTCAAGGCTTAAATGTAAGTTTTTGTTATTATTTAAAACATATTTTAGCAATTTATAAGTTAGATACATAAATACCTCCTATCTTAAACCGATTCTCTATGGATAATGGTTACTGGCAATATTTTTTTAAAATAAGAACTTGTCAGGATTGTCATTTGTCAATTAATGTCATACTCATGACAGTTCATAATATTGTGAAATAACCTCAAAAGTGTTTTGAAGAAAGAGCGTTTAAAAAAAGATGACGAAAGTTCTCTGAAATAAGAATCTATATAAAAGTAACTATCGCCACCTGAGATGGGTGCTTTAGTGTCAAGGGCGTTGCGGCCCGTAAAATCGTTTAATATCGAAAATAGAGCCCACCGGGAGATATCAAAAGAAAAACCTCAAGTAGCGCCAAGATATCCTTCCAACGTAGAAGATTTGCAAAGAGTGCAAGAAGCCATCCCCGATATTGATGAAAAGATTGTTAAGAAGGATCTCGGACTCGACGAGAGATTAAAAGATGTTTATGTAACATCGCAGGGGACACCGGAGGATGACATTACACGGTTGAAAAAACAACAGAATCCAGATCGACCTCTACCTAAAAACAGGCAAATTGTAGAAAACTTCGATTTTGGCCTCAAAGAGCCAGATACGATCCCGTACGGACGAACGACGTTACGACAAGCGATAGAATATATTTCTTCACACCAATTGAATCCTGAAGAGGTAACAGCAGCTAAAATAGCATATGAATACAAACTGAAGGAATCCGATGTAGAAAATATACTAAGGTACTATAGAACATTTGAGATTTATGTACCGGAAACTAAAACAAACAAAGCAACATTTGCTGGGCCGGTGACAATGAGAAAACGATTGATGGAACAATCGGTTGGAAAGATTGAAGGAAAGAAAGATACACCTGAAGATAGTAATGTTGATAAGGAAAAGGCCAAAATGAAAAGTTCTTCATAAATTTCCTTATCAAATTTTATTATGAGATTGATGGAATATTTCTTTTTGGGAATTCAATGGTCTGAAAGCAAAGCAAATTGAAGTGTCTGGAATAATAACTGAAATCTGTAAAGAAGGCACAAGCTGTACCAATATAGAAGAATTAGTTAATTTATTAGTTGCCTTTAAGTTGAATTTATGTATACCTCATTAAATATTGTAAATCCTCTTCTAGCTTGACTCTGGGTAATACATTGGTCATAAAAAAATAACTTCTATACTTCATCTAAATGGAACTTGATAATGCATATTAAATTCTAAGGCTTATTTTTAATAATAAAATAATAAAACCAAGTTATTTGCCGTTGGTGTTGTATCAAACTGATACATAATTACATATATTTCATTTGTGTATTTGCATAACAAATGTTTCCAATAGATATATTTATCAAAGTGATACTTAAGGAAATATGTATTTTTTATTTTTACTATTCAAGCCTTGGTATTTGTCTTGTTTATTATGAATTTATGAGTGAGAAATAATTATACCAGGTTGTTTATTCTTGAAAAAATAAATTAATTGCAATTTTAAAGAGATCAAATTATAAATTATTATAAGTGCTGGTACAATCTTATATTTATATTATACAGGTTAAGTCCATAAAATGTGATGTAGTTATAGAATAAATAAATAAATGAATATGTTAATTTATGTGTTTTATTCTGCTTTTTCTTGTATACTATAATAAAAATAGTTACCCATTATGTTTAGAACGGATAAAACATTTTTGCAACATTTTTAATTTGAACATTAAATAACTTCCCAGAAGCCAAGTCAATCAAAAATTATGATGCTAGAATTTGAAGGATTTTGGAACGAAGTTCATTATCGCGCGGTGCGAAAGAGGGCTAAAAATTAGGACGAAAAGTTGTAAGTTGTAACGACACTTTTTCCTAGAGTTGTAAGCCGCGCGGCGTGCGCGTGTTTCTCTGTATGTCTCTCTCTCGGAACTAATGAAACGAAAACTTCGTTCCATCCGGTTGTCCAAGACTCAAGTTTTATTAATTTACTTGTTCATCAAAGTATCGGGCCCGCGAGATAGTTCGATCGGTGCTGCGTCGTTAGGAGCGAGACGCGACGCGCCGGCCGCGAGACAGGCGCCCTCTGTGCGGTCGGACGAGCGGCCGCTAGCTACGCAAGGAGACATGTTGAATAGTATCAAGGTAACGTACAGTAAATGTGAGTAAATAGTATATCTTTCCATCCTTAAATTAATGTTTTAAGTTTGTATGTTTCATTGATTCGAATCTAAATACGAACATAATTCAAACATAATTGTTGTAATAACAACATCTAAGTGGATGTTGTTATTACAACAACTTTTTTGACTGATTTTGTTGTGTCAGAAACGTACTTTTGTACGTACGTGTATAACGTACTGTTGTACGTGGTTGAGGGCCCAGGGAGTAACCCGTGCGTTACGTTAAGTCTCATTTAGCTATTCTTTTTACTTCTGACTGCGTCGTCCTATAAAATTTTAGCATTCATATAAATATTATTCGAAGGTTCTAATAATTAGAATTATTAAGGGCGGTAAAATTTGAATAGATAGCTAGCTGGCGACACCTGTTTTTATCCGCGACTACCCCACAAATGTCAAATGTGCAATACGAGCCATATATTGTGTCCATAGCTTTTCGCTTTATTAAAACTAAATAAATTTGTCTTTTTAGTTCCAAAGAAGATTTCGGGAAACACTGAACACGGAGAAAAATAACTTCCATGGTAAAACGAGGTGGGTAGTTATATTTTTATGTCCTCGATTTTCTGTAGGATTTCGAAATTATTGAATTTATTTTCATTTTTTACGCTTCTTTAGTATTACTCCGAAAGAGAAGTCGAGTATACGTAATATTCACTCAAAAACGAGTAGTACGGCTATCAAGTCTGGATCAGCTCTCAATCAAGAATATGGGTATGCTCTTTTGGTTTTGTGTTAGAGAAAAATTATCGTTAATTGTTTTTATAGCAACGAAATCAATAAAATAGTAATTTACGAAGATATTTTTTAATAATATTGTATGTTTAATTTGTGAGACTTTACTGTAAAGACAATTTAGTTCATCAGTAGTTTCTTCAAATTCGGTAAATATTTTTTTTAAATATTGTATTATAGTATAAAGCTTATGAAATAGGTATTAACTGTTTTTTTCTCATAAAACAGCGCCAAGGAACGCGGCAGTCCATCGAGGAATTTCTTCAATCAACGACCAAGTTCGCCGAAGGGTCGACGGACGCAAATGTCATTCTTCGACCATAGAATGTAAATGTCAATGTCATGTTGAAGTTTTGTAAATTTTGGTGGGAAAATAAAAAAAAGTATTCGGTAAAAATGCGTTTTATTTACAATACGTATTTTATTTATATTGTATACACACTAGGTATGCAATAATGTTTAAAATAAAAATGTGATAAAAACATTTTTTAAATGTAGTTCAAAAAAATAGTAGGTTGTTATCATGAGATACTCTCTATTCCTCATTCATAGGAATTTTATTACTTATAGAACAAAAAATTGTTTTGATAGGTAATAAAAATTTAAATTGACTTAATTACTTAACACATTAAAAATATTTCGCATTTACTTCCACAATTTTTTAATATCTTAAAATTAATACAATTTCTTTAAAATTAGTATACATATAACTAAAGACTAGATTGGTTAGGCTAAGCCAGGGTCAGGTGGTGGAGGAGCCATGCAGTTCCCATCGGGGTATCGTTTCTTGAAAGCTGCTATTAATTCCGGGTCCACTAGACGAACACCGTCCACTTGGTTACCGAGGGTTATCCTGTAATTGTATTCATATATTTAGGTGTAGCCATCACTACATATTATTATAAAACAAAGTCGCTTTCTCTGTCCCTATGTCCATTTGTATGCTTAAATCTTTAAAACTATGCAACGGATTTTGATGCGGTTTTTTTTAATAGATAAAGTGATTCAAGAGGAAGGTTTTAGTATATAATTTATTAGGTTTTAAACAAAGCGGGCGAAACCGCGGGCGGTAAGCTAGTAATTAATATTGTTTAAATATTTCCAAGAAAAGTTACTTCTCGAACTGTTTTCAAAAATGTGTGTATTAAAAACGTAATAACAAAACCATGAAACCACTAGACACAGAAATTTTTATTTACCTTTAGCAGGAATACTTATCACTTTACATAAATTCGATTAGACGATTTCATTTATTCACAACATAAAAATGAGAAATATGGTGGTAAAGTGTTTGATTTTAAAACAAAATCATGCACTTTCTAATCCAAGATAAACATTTTCTTAAACCATATTATATTATCGAAAATCTTACCAGTTAGGCTGTACATTGTGCGGCCGACCGAATAATTCAATTTTCCTTGTGCCTGGACTGAGCCTCTCTGAAAATGATACATAAATAAATAAATAAAAACAGAAATAGAAAAAAGAGATTCCTGCCATGGCGCAGACGACAGACTGTTCAAACAAAAACGACAAACGTCTTTAAATACTAAGTAATTGATAAACTTATTTTATTTACATACATAGTACAAAAAATGATACGCTTGAAGAGGATTTATCAAATTACCCTCATTTGTTAAGACGATACACAAAAAAAAGTCCACTGCTTGGCGGGCGGAGTCTAATAGCTCGCTATCGCGAACGCGGGTGTGCGCGAAGTCATTCTTGCAAACTCGCCGCGCTGCCGCTGGCCGACTCGGGACAAAAATGTATGGAGTCGTCATACAGTTATAATATTGTTATACATTTATTTAATTGTTGATTTATTGGTTTTATTTTCTTGCTTATAAACAAATAATCTTCTTTTTAACAACTACTTAGACATTATTAATAATTATTATTACATATTTCGTAATGTTTACTTTATTACAAAATAGTAGAGGTTATAAATAATCTTTAAAATAACAAAAAATATTGTTACTCTGAAAAAATGAAATGGTACTCAATAACGCGGACTACTGAATTGATTTAGATAGAATTTGATGCTGACGTAGATGCGTCTTTCCAAACTATACAAGGCCAGTACGCAACGGTGTGAAACTAATCACGTATAGTTTGGAAATAACTTTTTCACAAAGTTCTTCCAATCTATACAACAGCAGTACGCAAGTACTCGCGTATACTTTGTAGTGAAGTAAGTAAGAATAGCGCTCCAAAATATACAGCGCCAGTACGCATGCGGACTAATCGTGTATGTTTCGGAGTAAGCGCGGCGTCTTTCCATTGCTCGCGCTTATATTATTGTATTGCTGTTTTGAAATCTATTATTAAAATGCATGTGTATTGTGTATGTAATGTTGCGTACTGATCGTATATTTTTTGTATCGAGGATGCTTGTGTCTTCGTTCCCGACTATACTGCACGACTTACAATTGTGCTAAAATGTAAGAATCTAATAAGTCCAGAAGAAGACGGTTGCGAGGCGACGGCTATTTTTGTGTAGTTAAATAAAACACGAACCTAACCTAACCCATAGGTAACCCTTATATCTGTTACCTATTTATTTTTCTAAGCTCACCTAATAATATTTTTATTCCATATTTTACTGAATCAATCAAGAAGAATAAAAGTAGATAGATGTAGCTTTACAAGTCTTTGATTGCCTACGCCTATTTATTATTTCGCTCAAGCGTAAGTGGTGTAGTAGGTATATTTAGTTATATTTTGCGTACTGATCGTGTATAGTTTGGAACGAAGAAGCAAGCATCCGCGTTACAAAGTATACACGATCAGTACGCAAACTTCGTGTATATTTTGTAATAACAAACTTAAAAACAGCATTACAAAGTATACACGAGCAGTTTCCCATGGTTGCGTTCTGGCTATGTATAGTTTGTAAATACGCGACGTAGATATTACATCATGCCCAGAAATGAAAGGTACTATTTCTGAAAGAAGTTATAAACCCTAATTCTTCTCAGTCAAAGTCAAGAGTGGAAGATATCACTAATACAGTAAAACTGATGCGAAACTTTGGATGTTAATTTGTATATTTTTTTGTTAGTTGTTACTTAATCACGTCAAGACTACATTACCAATTTTGATAAAATATAGCTAATTGCCTGGATTTACACATAGGATACTTTTTATCCGAACTGAACACTTCTGTGGGATAAAACAGGATTCACGATATAACCTAATTCCACGCGGGCAAAGCCGCGGTCGGAATGATATTTTTTTAAATAAAAAAATTGTTTTAAAAAAAACACAAAATATATTGACGCATGTATTTATTTTTTGCACTCTATTATAATTGTAATTATTCATTACAAATAATCAAAATAAAATAGCTAGAACAAAGTTAGGCCCTGGTAGGGTAGGTAGGCAGGTACAGCAATGTGAGACGAACACTGGCTTATTTATACCAATAATAATGTATTATAAACATTAAATTAAGTTTACAACAAAAATACATAATATTAGCTAATGTGAAAACGAATCAACCAATCATCCCACAACAATGAAATGTGCACACAAATATTCATCCAAATCGGTTCATGTGATTAGGAGGAGTGACTGCAGCGCCATCTTCCGGGCCCAATTGTGTTTCCAGATCACCCAGGAACTCAATTTAATATACTTACACAAAATTTTCGAAATGAAAACTCACATTACTATGTAAATATGAATATAAACCTGTTTTAGTACTAAGCAATTTCCCGCACAGGTGTAGTAAGTATAAATGAAATAAATATCAACATCAAATTCTTTATACAACATACTTATCTACCACCTACTAAGAAATGTAATTCTTGAAATTTTTTCGTATTTTTTTTTAAATATAATACTACTCCAATGAGCTCCTGTTCCATATTACGTCCACCATACTTCCACTAAGTTCACCATGATTTTTTATTTCTTTGCACTTTGTTGCTTTTTGCTAAAAATGGAATCATGTGATAAAACCAGTAGAGCGTTGATAACATACATTTTTGACTGAATAAAGGTACTAACGAAGGAGTGGGTTCACATTGTGAACAATCAGTGGGTTTATTTTCCTTCTGGATTCCGGATTTCTGAAAAGATTATCTATGCTATAAATGAAAAAACCTTACACATTCGTTATGTACTTAAAACAGGGGTACATATCAAACATCGTCTATAATACAATTATCATCAAATTTAAAATAAAACCAACTTACTTCATTAATTTGTTCCAATTGTAAGCATTCTTTTTCCTCCAACCTTTATGTTTCTTCTTCTTATTTTCTTTATTGTCCCCATTTGTCTCATTTTGTCTTATCGTGTTGTCACCCTTTGTTACGATTGCGCGAGCGACACAAGTTCCCCGTGTGACGGCCGTAGCGGGAATGACTCGTGCAGCGATCGGGGTAGGAAGGTACAGGGCGGCTCTCGCTTTATTGGCTGGTCGCGCGCTAATTTCAAGTATTTCTTGTTTATTTCAAAACCATCGCATATTTCAAAATTCTAAATCGGTAGACGTATAGGTTGTATATTTTATAGTTAATATCCAAAAAGTCGTAACTTTACGTTTGTTATTTTGAAGATGCCAGAGATTAAAAAAAAATAACAATGAGAACTTTGTATTTTTTTTCTATCGAGAAAATATCATGGAATCATGTTTCTAAAACGGTAGACGTATTGTGTTACTATTGAACTTTCTTGTCAAGAATTTTCATCACGACAACTTTAATAATAAAAAAATTACGAAGGTTTAAAAAGGGCCGTAAATGTTAGAAAAATTAATTCATCACCTTAAATAAGTTATTATACAAAACTCAAACGCAACATTTATTTATTCAATTAGACTTCTTCGAGAAGCACTTTTGAATCGTCATTACATATTTTTTTACATTTACTACCGATTCGGAAAGCAGTATCTACATAATATATCATAATATGCCAAAGAACTAACCTATAATACCATATATTTCGTCCGGTTTGTGCGACGTCGCTCGTACTTCAGCCACTATGACGTCACAATCCAGACCCCTATTTAAATTTTCGGGGTTACCTTTCATTCCCACCTAGGGGAATAAAAATAAAATATTACTAGAATTAAAAAATAACGAAAAAAGAATCATATCATTAATACAGCCATCATAATATATTTCCGAAATTTTAATTAGGTTTATTTAAGTCAACTTGCCAAGCAATAAACGTAGAGAGATACAAAAAGGCTCAGTGGTAGCTAATTTTTAACCGTATATTATGTTTCAAAATAGTTTTAATAACTTTATCAGAACTGAAGATAATTAAAATTTAAAAAGTTAGTAGCATTTTGCATTTGACTGAAGTCATTTACTAATACACATTTTATTCTCTGGGGACGGTGACATACTATTACAGTATAATTTTTGTTATAAGTATACTAACCAAACAATGCTCCTTCCCATGGTTGAGCCAATGCCCAGTTCTGCCAGTTCTAATGATTCTTTGCAGTTGATTTGTCTTCACCCATATGAGCTCATCTACCCGCTCGTAGCCCCATAACTTGAGACACTCTCTGCCTAGTTCCATAGCCCTGTTAAAATAATAATTTATTTATTACAATAAATAAATAAATATTTCAGAACAATTTTCACACACGGCACAATCTGAGCCCATACTAAGCTTTCGTTTGTGTTATGGAAACCAGATGGCTGACAAAAATTCATTATATAATTTTAAATAATACAGACACAGAGTAAACATCTATGTTCATCACACAAATATTTGCCCTGAGTGGGAATCGAACCCACGACCTAATAATGGTTTCAAACTGGAATACAAGTTTATTTTTATTGTTTTAACTATCATTGACAGACTTATAAGTAAACTCATAAGTTTCTATTCGTCGTTAGGTCGTCAAAAACGTCCGACCTGAATACGTTCATTCAAATTATCCACATTACAAAGTCCTTTATACACGTTTTAGAAAACGAGATGTTTAGCTACTTAGTCTATGATGTCTAAGCTCTATAATCTATTATGTTTTGGCATTGTTGTCTAAATTACTTTATTGTCTTTGATGTTTTACCATTTGTCGTAGATAGATAACCACCTGCAATAGCTCTTGTGGTCTGAAATGTTATTGTATGTGATATTTTAGCTACTAACCTTTGTGTCTATGGTAGTCTATATCTTTTATTATGTTGTCTATGGTACCCACCAGAAGATAAGCCCACTATCCTGCAGCTGTGGCACACCAAGGCATCTTGACTCTTTAGTTCATAAAGTTTTACCTATTTAATCTATGATATTTAATTGCTGTTTGTGATGTTCTTGCTCTATTGTCTATGCTATATCTTTCGTTTATGTTTAATTGTATAAGTGTTATTAATGCGAATGTTGTGTACACATATAACTGATAAATACATTAGATACAATTAATTAGATAATGTCTTCTTATATATAATGTAATGTGTATTTATTGTTGTGTGTTCCATAAATAAATAAATATCTATTGTAATTATTGTCTATGGTACCCACCTGCCAGTAACCCACAAGAAGATAAGGCCACTATCCTGCAGCTGCGGAACACCAAGGCATCTCATTTCATCATCAGACATCGTACCATATGGCAGTTCCATGTGAATGTCCCAAGGCGGATCCGCCATTATTACCGCGAATTTACCTGGTTTCATGTAATTTATTTGAATAATCCATTGAGCCCCAAGCGGCCCGATCGGTCCAAGACACAATAGATATTCTATTGTGTATGTGGTTCCGGGGCCTGAGTTATTACTTATTTTTTTTTTGAGGGTAGAAATATGCGTGCTCGTGATGTGTTACATTTATACATAGATACAATTTAAAATAATGTTTAATTTTTCAGATATAATTATGGCAAATAAGATAGAAATAACTATTTTTAAGTAAAAAGATATAAAGAAACTGAAGAGATTGCCATATTCATAAATCCACATTATAAATTTTGTCCACTAAAAATTTATTCCAGTTCTATTTTTTTAATCAAAGCTTTAGCCTTATTGTACCTTTTAATTTGTATTACATGTGAATAATTATATTTGAACATACAATAAAGAGACAACTTACCCAAAAACGTCATGTCGAGATATCTCAAGTCGCACTGAATCCACTGCGGAGGTGTTAATGTTAAAACTCCATCTGGCTTTACAGCTGATACTACATTTGTGCCTAAAAATTATTTTATGAATATAATAAAAATAAACTGTGAAATTTAACATAATCAGGAAAGATCATAAACCTGTATTAAACCTTTTTCAGTTTTTGTCAGCAAAAACAATTAGAAACAACTAAATTTAATTAATAAAATTCATGAGGTAGCAAAGAAATGTTGCTGATTCATAACGTTAACGATAGATAATAGAATATAATGAAATAGAAAACATTTATAAATAGTAACCATTTTGTCCAGATTTCATGGGCTGTTCCACTGCAGTTTTACTAGCTGCCACATTCGGGTCTGCATTGTCCACTTCGTAATGCACATACCTATGGAAAACAATATTATTCAGTTCTTCAGAGTTCAGAGCAGCATATAATCTTAATATATATAAATCTCGTGTCGATTATAATAAAATTCGCACACCATGTGCAGTTTGTTCCAACTTGAGAGATATGATAGTTTTTATGAAAAAAAAAAAACGTAAACATATAGGTACCACGGGCGAAGCCGGGGCTAGTATTAATTATAAATTTACCTTTTACAAAACCATACCATACAAAACAAGTGAACAAAGTAGGCGAAACAACCTTTATAAAAAGTAAAAAAAGACGGGTTGCACTCCGGGAGTGCCGGCAGAAGTGAAAACTTGATTATTAACGTTCAGCATTGTAGTGTATCTATGAAATAGATATATACATTGTCTCACGTACACCAGTGGTGGGGACAGCTTATAGCTGTCATTAGTCAGTCGACGGCCGATGCCGGACTGGAATGGACGTGTTTCCGCACTATTGAGTGTAGTGGTGAGCCAGTGCAATTCTACATATATACGTACTGTAAGCACAGTACAAGTGGCGACGAGGTAAAAGGTCAGTGTTACAATATTATAAAGAGTACGCGTGCAATAAAAAGTTTTAAGAAATTTAATAAAAAAGGGAGAGGGTATGTAGTAACATACCGGAATTCATTTTGAAATGTTAAAGACAGAATAACCGTTACGTCCGTTGGTTCATATTAAATACAAATGCAATTTCAATCTTATCCAAAATCCTTCACAAGTTAAAATAGAACGACAAAATAAAAATAAAATATTTCGAATTTTAATCTAGTAATTAGAATACGCAGTTATTTTGGTTTGAATAATTTATTGAATATAATATAATATAATTTATTGAATTTAAGTAATTTATTTTCAAGACATCCTGTGAGCATAATATAATGTAATCAGGAGAGGTTAAACTTCTTGTTATTTTGAGTTAATTATATGGTCACACACTCACATTGAGGAAACTTAGTTTAGAGGCTTCTGTGATAATAGATATTTAATGAACAGTACCGTGTTTAGGTTGTTGGTAAATAATTACTCACTCACTATTTAATTTCGCTTATTTGTTCCACTCAGAAGGAGAAAAAATAAGTATAAACTTACTATGTACACACTGAATTCATAATACACTTATTAGAAATTAAACAATAAATGCTGATAAAAACAAATAGACAAGGAACAAGAACGAACGATTTTAAATTTAAACAGAATTAAACTGTATTGAAACATTTTAGAACTACCCGCACATTAATGAATATATTAGCCGCAGAACGCATACAACGCTTATACTGCGACTCGTTAAATGCGAATATAAATATGAAATAAAATATTTGAAATACTTGTTTGAGTAATATATACATAATATTATAAAAATGCATACACTAAAATACTGTGTGTTAGCCACACCTAGTTTTATTATATTATTCAAGTGGCAAACTATTTAAGTGTCTTAACGTTTTCACGACTGCTACTTATCTGTAACTAATTTCGTTAAATTAGAAATTAGAAATAAATATTTAAAATGTCGTTAGACTATAAATAGATTGGGTAAATTAATATATATCCATGTTTGTTTAATGCATAAAAAGCCACAATATAAATACAAGTGGTAACCTGTAGTAACCTGTAGGTACCAAGATGTGACAAAGTATTATGGACTCGCAACCGCCATGGTTATAATTTTATATTATTATGACATTACATGTAAATTGGGTGGCTAAGCGTGGGACGACCTCCCACAAGATGGACAGACGACCTGGTTCGAGTGGCTGGGAGTCACTGGATGCAGGCCGTCCAGCAGTGGACGTTCCATGGCTGAAACGACGACGACGAGTAAACTCGTTTGAATTTCATATTCTATTTGAAATGAAAATAGATGGACTTCCATTAAATTGGAGGTATTGACTTCCATTAAATTGGAAGTATGGACTTCCATTAAATTGGTAGTATGGACTTCCTTTGAATAGGAGGTATTGATTCCCTATATATAGGAGGTA
>CAJQZN010043834.1:115776-128949 GCA_907164685.1 Colias eurytheme | reverse complement strand
AAACCCATGAGAATCAGGAAATGGGGTATGAACACTGCCATCAAAATGGTAAACATTATCACTCCGAGCCGCCAAGCGAGACCCCAAACTTTGAGTTCACCGTCTAAAGCATATATTGGTGGGAACGGTGTTTTAGGTTTTCCTCTAAAGAGCACGCGTTCCAGCAAATCGCACGCCGCATAGTAAGGAAGAGGATAGCTGAGCACTGCTTTGACCACGAGGAAGAAATTGACGAGGCCTTTGAATCCAGCAGACCTTAGATTGTTTGTTATAACTTGCTGCGTATCGTTTTGGAACGTTAAGAAACAAATGTATCCAAATATCGATTTGAATGCAGCCGCTGCGATATGCGACCAATTCAACATCCACTCGAATTTAGATCTGTCCTCCATATTTCCCTCGAGCGTGGGCAAGAATATTTGCGAAGTATACGAGAACACAATGACGCCCAAGCTGATGGGGAAATTTTCAAAATCGAGATTCCACTTCACTTTCGACCATCCCCACTCGCCAATATAAAGAATGCAATAACCAATGACGATAGCGTTGATTATTAAATGGCTCATCGTACACCAGAACGATAACATGCTCACACTTTTGAGAGACTTCAGAAATGCCAATGGCAATAGGAAAATGCCGGTAAGCATCATCCAAGATCGGGTGTCGATAGAGCCATCAGGGAAGGTGCCAATCATAAGGTCACCGCACACAACAACGTACAGAATACAAGTCATAAGGAGCTCTATTATCTGAGCAATATTGACTATTTTGGCACCATATTTTCTACCGAAGCATTCCTTCGCGATACTGACGTATGAATCACGAACGCGGACACGTTGTCCTGATACGGGATCGTCTTCATAGAGGCACTCCACGAGTATTTTTCCCGTATAACAGCAGATGTGAGCGATGCCAATCATGGCCGCTATGGACCAATATCCTCCTTGAAGTACAGCGAATGGCAAGGAAACCACGAACATTCCCTATTGAAGTAATAAATTAACATTTTAATCATAAAACATAATAATATTATCAGCTTCATATTATTTATTTCTTGACTTACCTGAATAGCATTAGTAACGTTCCAAGCAGCTTGAAATTCATTGATTTTGTGGCCTGGATTACCACCACCTTCTTCAAATCCACCTTCTTCTGATGAGGCATAGAAATCAACGCTCTGCATGCTTTGAGTTCTGTAAAAAAAAAAATACTTTTTACTTAACCTTACCAGTTTCGTGAATTAAAACTATTTGCAGAAGAAAAAGAATATAAGACAAAGAAATTAATCACAACTATTCGTATTGATTTTAAATTTGAATGGTTAACGTCTTTTATAATATTTAACCGTTCGCGTTGTTAAGATTTTCACTTAGACACTATCCAACTTATTGGAATCTTGGATCTTCAACACAAAGGAAACACTATTTTTATTTCCATTCAGTTAAATCAGACTAGACTTTTTATATCTAGTTTATTGAATGTAAAGAAATAACAAAATCATTATTTTTTTTAAACCTTATTATTAAATAATTAGTACCTTGGAGCAGCTCCATCTTGCTGTGGGTACGTATTTTGGTAGCTGGTAAAGGAATCTTCAGCCTGGAGTTGACCGCTCAGAAATGGGTTCGTAGGATTCGTCGATTGGTACGATGGGGATGTCGTTTCATTCATAGTGGATAGCTCACAACTTTCGCCCATATCTGTTAAATAATGCTCAAGTTTTATTCTGTTGTTAACATTTTATCATTTTAAAAATGTTACACGTCAAAAAAAACACGTCTTCGTTTTTAGTCATATTTTTTTAGTTAATAGACAGTATGCCTGTGATTTCGACGATAATAATTAGTAATTACTTCGTTAAGTAGTCCTATCACTTAATTGATTATGTTAATTCTTTTCTTTTTATTGAAATACCAAAGGAAATACCAAAATACCAAAAAAAATCTTTTCATTTGAAAATTTCATGACCCAACATGGTCTCCACGCATAGGTTTAGATCTATTATTACGAACTACTATTTTTTATTTAAAAGAACTTGATTAAGAAATAAGATTATAGATATAGTTTTTTTCTTACCTGCATTAGCAAATCGGACATTTTGCGGTGGGCGCGGTGAAGTCCCAGGTTTGTCTGGTACCTGCTGCCTTACTGTCTGCATTGCCACATCCAGCACATTCTTGATAGGCGGTAACTTAAAACGCCCTAGATTCATCTTGAAGTTTTTCTACCCTTTATATCTATATTATCTATAGATACCTTTCAATAATTATATAATCCAAAATTGACGTAACAGGAAGACATCGATTTATATAGTAAATATAATATTTAATTTATCATCTACTTTAATTTTGGAAGACTTCGTTACACTAGTTTTTTTCACTCACATTACATTTTGAATTTTTGGAATCGCCATTGTGGCCTGTTTTTTAAACACTTCGATTTTCGAATTTGAAACTGTGTTCTATTAGAACATTTGAGTCGCGTTCATTTTAGGTTTTATTTGAACTGTTTTCAGGCCTTTATTGTAGCATTTTATCCGGTAATTGTGAGTATAATGTTGAGATGGTGGGACTCTGTAGGTGTAACAGAGCGACGCGGATGCTGTGCGCAGTAACGCGATCGATACCACCAGTTAGATATTACATGCGATATTAAACGTATAACTTTGTCAGGCAATGTGGGGTTAGAATGATAAGTAGCTGATGTTTCTTTAATAATGGGAATTAGTAGATGTAACCTAGTAATAACAGTAGGTAGCAATAAAATAATGTTATTTCATTATAAATACTGTTTTCTTATTTTTTCACAATTATGCTTCCACAGTAACAGCTTTTAAATTCTTAAAATATTTGTTCATTCATACCTAAATACTAATTTCGAATACAAAATTAGAAATATATATATACGAAAAAGGTACGTTATAAAACTATCAAACGCTACTAGGTATAATAGCGCCAGGCTATTAAGGTACATAAATTGGTAAAAGCAGTCTGTAAGAGAGTTCTTTATTCTTCATTATAATTCTATTAACTTTCGATTCAACTTAGATTCAGTCAATCAAGCAATTGTTAGTTTAGAGTAGCATATGCACAGTTTACTAAACTGTTACTTCGTAAGCGCAGGTAGCTATTTGTAGTGGATTCGAGAGCAATATTTGTAAGACGAACGGAATCTAGGATAAAATGAGTAGTTTTGGTTACAGATTGCTTATTTTTCAAAACAATAGTTGCCCGAAAATGTTCCTATTTTAGCATCTTTTGATGAGATGGTACGCTGTTTATGAAAGCAGCAGTCTGGAAGGAATATAAGCCAAGGAATTGAGACATTTGCATAACATTTTATGTACCTTTTTGCGTGAACAAGTGAGTTTTATTGGCTGTTATTTTGTAAGCAATTATTATTTCGCTGTTGAAAAGAAATCAAATATAATTGGCAATTATTTAATAACTTAAGTTTTGTAGGTATTTCGCAACAATACTGACTCCGATATGGTTTTATTGAGCAGGAGGTGGCTAGAATTTATTTTAATATGTTATTTTACTTTTATAGTAAGTATTTTTGATTCAGGGTTACTTTAATTCGAGTTTTCATATCCAATTTGTACCATTATTATTATGCTTGCTTGAAAGTTTCTGCTATGATATGGAATAAAGTATATTTTCATAATTACGTGTCGTGGTTCTAAGAACTTTATTCTTAGTTTTAGTCCATTAAAGAAAAGTAGGTATTTTAACACATATTGTAAAATACAACGTTTCATTTATTTTGCAAAACATCTTATTATTCTGGCTATCAACTATAAAAGACAGAACACAACATCGCCATACCACACTAACAACAAATATATTCCAGAATGCTTATGACATACGCAACCACCCCTGCTGCCAAGAGCCCAGTGACAACATAACCCTGGCCATGATAATAGATGCGTATGAGATATATGGCCACGACCCGACAGACAAACTGGACCATCTGGCGCACTTTCAGATAGAAATGATGAAGATTAAACGAGCTCCAGATCAGGTAATGGGCAGTACAATACAGAGATTGCTAAATATTAAATACGCTATTTTTTCACTCGTTGGAATTTTGAAATACATAAGTGATTTGTTCTGTTTATGTAAAAGTAGTATAGAAGGCATTTGTTGTTTCAGTATATCATAAATGAACATGTCCACATAGCTACCGATCACCTAGGAAGATTTATTAACATGCACATCAAAGAACTAAAGGTAACACGATACATAATATTATATCGATTGTAAATTCTTCGTTCGTTTAAAAAGCCCGTAATAGCACTTCTGAAAGCCTGATTACTTTGTAGATACTGTTAATAGCTCTAGACGATGTCATAGATAACATGTTGACCATGTATGACAATCATAATGCGATAAAAACAGAAAGAGTGGCAACTTATAACGCAGGGGCGGGTGGTGCTGTGCCTATGGAGTTTTATTTGAGTCAAGGTAAGACAGAAGAACCTTATCTACCATCAGTGAACCTATACAATTTAAGCTGAACAATATTATACTATTTACGCTATACGATATGCATAGAAAAGATAGCTAAAAAGAAAGCCTCTCGAATCTTATCTATTAAAAACCGAAAATATTCACTGCATTTTTAAGGATATTTTAATCTTTCTAAAGTAATAGTTAGTTCTGTTTCATTTGCATTAATTTTCTAGCTCGATATTTTTCTTCACCTAGTAGTAATGAAAACTGAACATTCTTCTGCCTTTGTAAATGCTTCTATTCCATATTCCAGAGTATTATTGCGGTAAGAACGTCTATCTCTTCGTGTCTGAACTCTATAGCGATATCTACGAGATGGGTCGCGGAACCTCCCCATATTGCAAGGATCGTGGCTTCCATTTCCTTGGCTTCGTACATTTTATGGATGACACAAAATATTTCCTGGAAGAGGACCCGAATATAGTGTTCCAGATGGACAATTATGTACATGGTTTGGAGTGCCATGTGGGGTTATGTATTTATAGGTAGGTCTAATCTGTGATGTTTCCTAGTAAGGAGAAAATTGAATTATTAACCATTTAGGTAGGTATCAAGAACAAAATATGCATATAAAAATCTACTTAGTTAACTAAAAGCTGAACCAGGTCAGATGGAGTACATTCAGTCACATCTCACGAATGGCTGAAATTTTATTGTAACTTCAAGTACATTGTAATGAAAATGAAAATGAAATGAACTACCAATATTTTTATAGTTACGACTTCATAGATTAACACACAAGTATATCTTTGTAAATAAAAAAGACGCATTTAAGAACGCAAATATTGAAGAAAAAATTGGTAGTGTTGAAAGAGTACCTACCAATAAAAATGAAGGAAAACATTTCATATAACGGAATATAGGTCGACAGCCGACAGGCTACACAAAACACTAACATAATATTGTGTTGGATATTTGCCACGATGTCAAGTAAAATGCATTGCTGTTAAAAACTTATGCGAAATCTGTTATTACTGCAGGGTAAATATTAAATTAACGAATGAACACAAATCCAACCAAGAACAGATATTATATTATCTTTGGCCAGGTTTGACAAAGGTGACGAATGTCTTGCTTAGAAAAAATGCCATGAGCGACTCAAATTGCATAATCCATCACTGGCATTAACTGTAGATAGGAAATACGAGTCATCTAATCCGAAATCGGCTAGGGAGGCATTACTATGCTATTGTTTCTTAGTGATCAATAAACAAAATTCATATCATAGGTTCCCCTTCAAAAAGAACCTGCAACACATCCGTGACGTCTCCACGCTTCCTAAAGCAATCGTCAAATGTGGCACAGAGGTTTATAAACTACCACCGCTTACTGCTGCGTCGTGTATTATCACTTCTGGCTCTTTTATCTTGGATTTTAACATTCAGGGCATACGGTTCCGCCATTTTGATTATATGCTGGTAAGCTATTCACTGCTACATTATGTTTTATATCTATAACATTCTATGAACTAAATAAATTGGATTTGCTCGAACCCCGGAGTTGAAATTCGACCTTCTTATAAAGTTGTCATCTACTTTATGACTACGTATCGATCAGCTCTGATCAAACGAGACAAATTTGAATTTAACAACATGGTCTAAAATTCCTAAAGATAAATTTGAAAACTTATTTGCAGTTTCTGCCAAATGGTCATTCATATTATACAAAAGAAAAATCATCTCCTCTAGCTTGCGATCACCATGTTTGTGAATGGAATAATACTAATTTCTACGGAGGTATGTATTCAATTTCATAATATAATCGACTACCCACTTTTTCTAAAATATAATATCTGGTGAAAATTGTTCAAGACGTGTCTTATCTTCAAGAATCAGTCAAGTGGTAGTAAACGATCCCGAAATAAATAAATAGGTAAACATACAAATACATTTGACAGGTATTAAGGTATACCAATTCTGGAAAATCTTAAAAAAAATATATATATATTTTTTCTTACGAACTTTTGTTTGTATTTATTGTTATTACAGGTCCATTTATAATCCCCGGTGATCCGGGAACTGGTCTGACTCCAATACCGCCCTTCATCGAACAAACGACCGAGCCTTACAACATACACTCCACTGAGCCACCGGGTCATGAGTTCGCTAATATTACCTGTAAGTATACTTATGTACGGCACCGACATCAAACCTATTTTATAAATAATATGTAGTAATTAATAATATCAAATCTTTAAAATTTTTACTTTTCCGTTTTTTTAACGTAGTTATTTTTATTATCAAACAGATTCCCTCGACGGCTGCTGGTTCATGTTCCCGCCGAACTACGGGTCAATTGCTGGAATCAGCTACTTAGATCCACTCACTGTCAACGAGTATAGATACACTTGTTCTGGAGCTAATAATAATAAGGTAATATTGTATAAAGTCGGAAGGATGGATGGAAGTGTGAAGTTAATTTCACTATCGAAGTCCACCTTATACGCTATGCGTACGCTTTTGTCCATTGGACGATTGCAAAATTAATATTTGCATCTTGCGTAGAAACGACAAAAATTGTGTGATGCGTCCACGGCCAAACGACAAACGCATGACGAGCGGCTGACGCGACGCTGCCGCTCCGTAGACACGGTTTTGACTGTTATTATAATTTTCTACACAAGATGTGTGTTCTACATGTTTTATATTTCTTATCTTCAGAAAGAACAAAAAAATATCAACACTATCTCTACATTTAAAACTTGCAAAAACATTTCCATAAAACTGTAATATTCAAAACAAACAGGGTCTCTACTGGTACCCGCAATGGATGGGCGCGCCCCCCCACCACCCGCGCCCGCAGGCCGGCGACTCGCCCCCCGCGCCCGGATCGTTACCCGCTGCCTTCTACCCGCACCTGGCCAACCCGCCGCTTAGTGTTAACGTGCCCGGACAGAAATAAACTTGTTAAAGCGAACATTTTGTTTCATTTCCCCTATATGAACGACTAATTGCGCTCTGCGGTTTCACCCGCGTGGCTCCGCTTCTGTTGGTCTTAGCGTGATGATATATAGCCTATAGCCTTCCTCAATAAATGGGCTATCCAACACCGAAATAATTTTTCAAATCGGACCAGTAATTTTTGAGATTAGCGCGTTCAAATAAACACTTCAGCTTTATAATATTAGTATAGATTATCAGGGCTTTCCCCACCACCCGCGCCCGCAGGCTGGTGACTCGCCCCCCGCGCCCGGATCGTTACCCGCTGCCTTCTACCCGCACCTGGCCAACCCGCCGCTTAGTGTTAACGCGCCCGGACAGAAATAAACTTGTTAAAGCGAACATTTTGTTTCATTTCCCCTATAACAAGGCTACTGTTTTAAATGTTAGGTATCTACAGTATAAATATTAAATATACGTAATTTAATTATTCAGGTACAGTTGACGTGCTGATAATATTTGTTATTTGGTGTCCCACAACACATAAAAATTCTCGAAAGGGCCTCTGCGTGTTGAATCCGTGTGCAGCCTTCCAAAGATCCGGGTACCGTCCTTCTGGTGGTACCAGAGTATTATGAAAATGGTTATATTATATTTGAGTGTCTGTGTGACTTTAGTGTAATAAAACGACAGTTACGATTTTTAATAACTTTTATTAATATCATAATCATAATTTACACAAACATAACGAAGTCTAATTTTAACTCAAATGTGAGTTACACGTATAGCACTATAATTTTAATGGTGGTGTAAACTTTAACGTAGATTAAAATATTATATTTATTCAGAATAAATATCAATTTAATTGCAATTTTTCTTATTTTTTTTAATATTTGCACTTTTTTTAATAATAATTGCACACGACTCAACTTTGTGTGAGCAAGATGGTCTATTATAATTATTAATAATGTTTGGTTCAATTTCATTTCGCATTACGTTCGCATTACTCTAGAATTCAACATTTTTTAAATTATATTAATTTACACATCGATGATAGCAAACATTGTAGCGATGTAAGATATCTTTGTAATGAAGTTTCAATAGATTTGTTTTTATTTTATGCTTAAGCAGAATGGTTTCGTCAAATAGTAATTTAAACGGTTCAGATAACTGTTATGTTTTACAAATATGTACGTTAAATTCCACACCACATATACACAATGTCATATTGCACTGAAGCCAAATATTTTTGTATTGTCAATATAATGCTGAAAATTTCATACATACACGGTGTCCATGAATTTGGCGAGTACTAGTATTTAAACAAACAATAGTTAAACAAAATTCATATACTTAAATTATCTTTAGGGCTGTGTTAAAGACATTTAGGTAAGAAAAAAGCATTGAAAAGTTTTTAAATTATGGATATTCATGGACACCCTACTGTCATCTTTTATACTGATTTTTTTATTCAGTATAAACAGAGACACTCATAGTAGTACTATAATACTTTTGCCGAACACCACCTATATTATAACGATGCATAACTTAAAATTTAATGTATATTAAAATTACAATTGTTTCATTCTAATACTTATTATTTAGCTTACTCAATAACGGGTTGTATATACAGGGTGCCATAAACAACTGATGGATTAAAATTGTCATAATAACTACCATAGATAAAGTCTTATATCTGTGTTACTGAATTTTCAAGTACTTATTACCTATTTTGATACTTATACGGGTCTATAGGTTAAAAATCAGTTAAAATCCATCGGTTATTTAATCCCACCCTGTATATACCATAAACATTTATTGTAATAAAACACATACGTCTCTGGTTGGAAATACACAAATAATAAAAAGTACAAGTAAATAAAAATATAAAATTCATCGAGGAATGAAAAAGAAATAATGTAAAACTTACATTGTACAAAAATGTGATCAAATTTTTAAAAATATTCAACAAGGGAGGTAGTGAGACAGTTTCGTCCCAAAGTCTTAAAGGCAATAAATATATAAAGTATTAAATTTTAAATAAAATAGACAGATAAAATATAAAATAAAGTCTTTATAATAAAAACAAGAATTTAACCTAATTACAATAACAAAAGAAAACGTCGACAAAATTATCTCTAAATTATTTTAATTCAAAATGGAAGCGTAAAAGAAAAGTGCGTTTATAACCTATACTGAATATAAATCGCGCCAAAACGTATTATGGCGCAACATTTTTTATCTATGGCTGTAAAAATGTCCTCTAAATAAAGTACTATGACTCTCTTTACTAAATTTCATTTTAAATAATAACTAGTTATAACCTGTTTTTTTTTAATTATGAACCTTTATGAACAAGCCCCATGTCATGCCAATTTGCCGGCATTTTGTATTGTGTGACATTAGCATTATGATTAAGCTATGACCATATATGTATGTAATATGTAAAAATAGCATTTATATTTCCCTTATACAGTTTTATATAAGCTGTTATTTGAATGCACAGTACTGTTTCGAAGTCTATGGTTTTCTAGACTAATTTCTTATCTATGGTCTAAGAAAGTGGGCCCAGAGTCAGGCCTTTTGAACGGTCTCTTTTTCATCAATTTCGAATTCTTTTTCCCAACTTTCATCCGAATTTGCACTAGCGTCATCTTTAACTTCTTTATCCCCAAAATAGTCCTCAACTAAGTTGCCACATTCGTCGGATTTAGTTTTTCTCGGTGATTTATTTTTATTTTTGTCCATGGCAATTTTTTTGTTGTCTATGCTCTTTTTTGGCGAGTCTGCGTTGTTGTTAGTAATGTCTTTGGGCGTTTTTAACTTTTTCGACGTTATTTCCTTTTCATATTCTTCTAAGAGTAATGTTTGTTGTTCCTCTGTTAGTTCTAGGTCATCTGCGAAATCTTCTGTCGAGTTGAGAAATGTGATTTTATTTTCTTGATAGATAAAACTACACTAGAAGCTTTTTAAGCAAGCATTCCTTTTATTTATTCATGCAAAATAGCATTCATGCATTATAACCTTCTATATTTTTTTGTGAAGGGATAAGGTAAAAATATTTATTTGAAAGTTACACATGCCCATAAAATCAATTTTTCGGATTATTATTTAAAATTATTCTGTTAAACAACTCTCTTCTCGTCAGTAACATACGTAATACTTAGAAGTTCAAAGAAATTCATTTGAGTAAGTATATTGCAAATCTCGGAGAGGCTCTATTTCTATTTTATACTGGATATGTCACTTGTTTTTTCTCATCATAACATAATATTTAAAGCAAAAAAGCCACAACACAATTATAACTTACCATCCTCCCACGCGACGACATTGTCGATTTCTGGCGTCTCTGCTATTATTCCGGAGAGAACTTTTTTGGGACTTCTGTAAGGGAAACATTCATAGACTGTACACCGATTTATTTTTTCCAATTTAAGTGGATTTTACTAAATATTCTGCATTTAGTACAATCTGTATACGTATCGGTGGTGTCAAGAGTTTTTATGAAATGTATTTACAGTTGTAAACTGTAGACCGAAATGTTGTAATCACAAAAATGGACTTAAAAGTTACGTCGTTATATTTCTAGTGTATGGAATCATTTTACATTGATGCTGGTATTGTTTTATTATAAAAAATAGTTTGTCATCAATTTGATAATCATTGCAAAAAATCATTTAAAACACATATTCATTTTTCTGTAATATTATTTAGTATTTGCATTAATTATAAATCACTATAAATAATACTAAATGACTGAATGAGAAATATTAAATAAATAATAATAAAAAAAAAACAATAATAATCATTCAAAATTTAATTTCATAATAAATTTGATTCAATTGCGATTATTCCCCTTTGGAGCTGCCGGCCTCACTAGAATAAAAAGTTTTGTTGACATTAAATTCATATTTTTTTAGCTTGAAATAGTAAATGTATATTTTTCGAGATTTCGATATGTTATTTCTTACTATTTTTTTTAAAAGCAGGAAAATGACAGATGAGTCACCTGATGTTAAGTTAGTCGCGTTATATCTTATAAAGCAATACAATTTTCAAACCTTATTCGTCTCTGAAGATACTCCATATAGGATTATTATCAAAGATTTTGTTTTGCTGACTATGTATTTTATCTAACTTATAATTCTTATATTTATAAGTATTCCGAAAAAAAAAACTGAAGTATTTTTTTCTCCAAAGAAAACACTAAAAAATTCATGAAGTTTTTTTTGCTGATTGTCATTATTACTCATCTACAAATCTTACTTGTATAATTAATACACTTTATATCTCAACTTGTTGGTTTAAATAGCGAAAAAAAAAATTTTTTTTAGCTCAATGTGGATCCCCCAAAATTTCAAATTTTTTTGCCTATCATCCAAATATTTAAAAAAAAAACTTATTCTTACGTCTGTATAGGCTCGGTGGGTGGCAAGTGAGCGAGCACTGGGTCCGTTTGCTCCTCCACTAGCGGTTGTTTACGAGATGATGCCGCTAGTCTATCTTGTAAGAGAGCCACTCGGAAGAGATATCTGAAAACAAATTCAAATAAAATAAATGTAAAAAATTCAAATAAAATAAATGTGCTATTATGTGAAAATTGACACTACGTTACGGTGCATTTACATCAAACGAAAATAGAGCAAGAGCATTCTTTCGTGATCTTTTAGTGTAAACGCAAACTCGTATTCAGTGTTGTTCAGTATTAGAACATTGCATAGAATCTTTTCGAACGCACGAATAACAACGAAAGAATGCTCTACGCCTGTTTACACTAAAATAATTTGACATAGTGAGGTTAGAAAGAGCATTTGCTTGTTTGATATAAATGCACTGTAAGATTTTATGTGAATGCCATGGAAAATATGGTACTGTTTATCTTGGAATGTATTTAACAATCAAACAAACATGAAATGCGCCCTAAATTTAAATATTAAATATTTCAATGTTATCAAAACATCATTTATCATTGAAATTTGAAGGAACCGTGATAATTTTTCGATCGTACTGCGTCTTCAGCAATGGACTGCTCTGCATACGTTGATGACGACACGAGCCCGGTGACGTCACCGCACTCACCTCTCCCAGAAGTCCTCGTGCGACACAGCGTCCGGCACCAGCTTGTCGTACTGCGTCTTCAGCAATGGACTGCTCTGCATACGTTTGCGGGCCGCTAGCGGTGAGATGACGTCACCGTCGAGACTCGCTTTCCAAGCGTCGAATTGTGCGCTGTCCGCTGGTACTATGTACGTTGCGTCTACCCGTTGGAGGGATTCGAGTTCTTTCTGTAGAGATAAAGGAAAAAATATAAGAATTATTTTCATTTGAAGCACTCCAAAGTTTATAAATTCCAATTGATAGCGCTATATTTATGTAAAATGCATAATAATTGTTATTATTCATTGCCACGCAGGCGAAGTCAGGAGCAACATATAAATCAACATGTCTGCTTATACTCTTGTGACTGATCATAATATGAGTTATGACAATATAGAAAAATTCATCATGCAAGTTAATAATCCTGGATTAAGAAATTTCTTTTATATTATTTTATTCTGGATAGTTTTTTTTATAAAATTCAAATATAAATTTTATAATTTTAACACCATAACAGTAATTAAAATGCACAATTTAGACTAAGAAACTATTTTACGATTTACCTTGTAAGTAGAGAGCATTGTCGTGTCACCAGATGACAGAATAACTTCTGTGTCATCTTCGTCATCAGGCTCAGGGTTCAGAACTGTACTCACTTGACCTTGATTAGAAAAAAAAAATGT
>CAJQZN010043834.1:79183-105776 GCA_907164685.1 Colias eurytheme | reverse complement strand
AATAAAAGCTTCCGTCTCCATTTTCGCGAAAAAAAAAACAAACTATTTTAAATTAAGTTCACTCCGGGAGTAGTCGCCGCTCTGCCGCTCGACTCCGTGGCCTGCGCCGTAATAACTCATACATTTGTTTCGATCGCTAGTCGTGCCGCGCGATTCGCTCGGGGAAATTCGCCGGTCGTCTCGCTGGTCGCCACTGCGCGTGGCATGCCCATTACATTTCCATACATTTGATTCATTCGCAAGACGCGCCGCCAGTCGCGCCGCGCGAATTTTCGCTATAGCGAATTGTCCGTGGCCAGCACGTATAGCTCAAGTAGTTGATGTAATAGTGATGTTGAACAAGAAAGGGTACCTATTTCGCTATTCTGTTCTTATTATTATTTTGTCATAGAATAATCTTAATATTTTTTTTCTGGCAGAATAAAAACGTCATGTTCTTCAGAACATCTTTCTTCAGACTACAAGACAAAGAACAGCTGATTATCTATAATATCTACCTACCAATAATTATACCGATGATGCCCGGCCTATTCATAAAATTCATGTTAAACAGTAGTGCAATAAATTTTCCTGATTCAAACGGGTATGTCGTAATTATTGCGACCGTATTATCCATTTGATAGCCTTTACTGCGCCGAGAACTTTGTATTTGCATACTTTGAAATTAATACCGTTTAGACAATTATTGTACATATACTTAAGTAGGCCCTAACACAAAATAAAACGTTAAATAAGGTAGGCTTGGACCAAAAAAGAAGTATGCATATCCTATTACAGAAGGTTATAGGTTCATCTTTTTTTTATAATTAAGTACGTATAGAACTGAAAATGACGCGAGTTGATAAAAAAAGTCATATACAAATTTAATTTTGACAGTGTTTTTTACCCGGTCATGTTTACTGCATGAAAAAAGTAGCAAGTAGCTACAGAGAAATGAAATGAATGAAAAAAGCATTTTAACTTTTGTAGTTAACAGTAAAGTGTCTGTAAAGAATAAGGTTCATATAATATTATGCTCATTTGTTTTTATTATACTGCTATTTAATAAAATAAATTAGAATAAAAACATTCCATATTCAAATCGGAGCCATCAACGATTAGCATCCAACATGGCGGTTCGCGCCTGATTTTTGACGGGCGATACAAATTTCAATTTCCTGCTCTGTTATCAATGGGCTCGCATCTCGGTTTTGACAAATAAGTTCATTTTGACGAGTCAGCCAGCTAACGTCGGCTATTTATCACTCTTTACGTCCAAATTTAATTTGGTTGTAAAAACTAAAAACATATAGGTTTGGAGTGTTAATAAAATTGTAGACTTAAGAGTGACATCAGACATGATCTGATTATAATAATTTATCTTCTCTATGGATTTTATATGTTGTTCATGATGAATCTGTGTTTCAGAACTCTACCTGGTGACCATTCGCTGACAAATTTAGGTAATAAATTCATCTTTTCGTCGTGGTGTAGAAGATACGTAGTTCTTCATTTAGCGCAGAGGTTAGTCGGAATTCCGACGTGACGTTTATCCTGATCAAATGATTATTATTATTAATTTAAGACATTTACTGCAATTAAAACCTCAAAGTGGTTTAATATAGTACTGTACCTATAGTTTGGTTGTATTCATCTTGCATGCATAATCCATCCATACTAATATTATAAATGCGAAAGTAACTCTGTCTGTCTGTCTGTTACTCAATCACGCCTTAACTACTGAACCAATTTGCATGAAATTTGGTATAGAGATATTTTGATACCCGAGAAAGGACATAGGATAGGTATTATCCCGGAAATCCTACGGGAACGGGTTTTTCTTTGAAAACGCGGGCGAAGCCGCGGGCGGAAAGCTAGTACATCATATAGGTAAAGTTTTCATTATTGTGTAGGAACTCTCAGTTTAACGAATGTATGTTGATCTTTTCAATCATCATATTACAAGAACAAGCGTATCGGAACCATTTGTTTAACGATACTATAATATTTGTTAAGGGTTAATAAATAATTTACGATATACATATAAACCCATATAGTCTTCATAACATAAATTGGATGCATTCCTTCCTGGTATCTCTTTGATTTTACAATTTTATTCGTATACTGTATAATATAGATGTAAGATATTTTCTAGTTGACTCAATTGTTATAGATTGTATTTTTTTAACAATCAAACATTCATTCATTCATTCAAACGTAATTTATTATACAAATAATTAATATCAATGTGAATTTAGTCAATAAATAAGTGCTTTCTTGTGTTCGTTTCAGTTTTAAAGTGTTTCATTCGAATTAACAAGCCAGCGATAGAACGTAAGAGCAATAGTATTTTATGCAAAGATTTATTTTTATTAATGAAATAGAATTCAAGTTTGCATTTATCGTAAGTATACCTAATAATAAAGGTAGATAGGTATAAGCGCGACGGAGACTACATTACCACCGCATTTGAGCAATGGTCGGTTACACAATTAATTTTAAACAGTGGTTAAATAAAATAAGGATTTAAGAGAATTTAGTAAGTTAGAACATGTATTATGGTAACATTTTGCGGTTATCACCTCCACATACCATTATATCTAGAAGACACAGATTACACAGAGGGTTGCATATATGTCCGTATTTATGCAAAATGGAACCACTCGACAAATTTCGTTTTTTACTTTTATTGAAGAATACTCATTCAAAAGTGGTCTAAATTCTTATACAAACAAGAACCACATGATTTTTACGTTGGAAACAAGGTATACTAAAAGCAGAAAGGAACCACCAGCAACAACGAATAATACCATATTAAGCAAAACCGAACCACAGCCCCACGGGACTGCTTTGTTCAAACAAATAAACGATATTACTATCATGTCATTTTATACAAAACAGATCCACACCTACTTGGTACCATTATACATTACACATATTTCTATTAATAACAATTATTTTTAATACACAAAATGGAACCAGGTTTCTGTGGTATGGTTATGCGTAAAATAAATACATAATTTAATTGTAATTTTTTATTGCAAAATAAAACCACAAGCATTCGGTTCTATTATGCATAAATAAATATTGTAAAACATTCTGAAACCCATCATCGCTATATGGAACCAAATGCCTTGACTTGTTACAATGCTTCTCATCTTTAAACAACGTATTTCATTACTTAAATAGCTCAAAGTGCAAAACTCCAATTTTTTAAGTAAAACGTCGAACATATGTCAATATAGGTGACATTCAGCGAAGTAGTTCGAATACGTGACGGTGTTTTTTTCCTCCGCGAAGTAAGTTCTATTGTTTTTGTTAATTACCTTTAAAATTAAATGTGAAAATGTTTAGTAATAAATAAATAAGCAAGCAATGGGTAAGAAAAGCATTGGAGACGAACACCGAAGATAATAATGAAGATACAACGGGTAAGTAGTTTTATTTAATGCATTTAAGTACTTATTGAATCTGAGATGCAGGTACGCTTTATCCACTTTTGATTCATTCCCGATTGTGGTGTGATTTTAAGAAGATAGTTCATTAAGTAAGTACAAGAGGAATCCTCTGTGGATTTACGTATTTTAACGACAATGTCGTTGTTCACGAAGGCGAGTCGAATTAAGAGTCATTTTGTTACGATTCATCTGTCATTGTGAGATGAAACTACTAAAGTCTAAACCCTGTTTTAAAAATAACTGTCGATGATCTAGGTACCTACCTACTATTTTGGTAAAATACGTTTAGATGTATTTCTGATGCCGCTGTAACAACAAATACTAAAAAACAGAATAAAAAAAGACGTGTGGCACTCGGGGACTGCCGCGGTAAAGCTATTGCATAGCATGCCTTCAAGCCACACCTCCGAGCCCGTCGGAGTGAGGTTTTTTCGTTACGGAATTTCTCGATTCGGTCCCCGCGCTCAAGGCCCGCGATAGAAGCTATGCAATAGCTTAATAAATATTTAAGAAGCTCCCATACAATAAGCCGTGATTTTTTTGCCGTTTTTATAGATAATGGTACGGAACTCTTCGTTGCGCGAGTCCGACTCGCACTTAGCCAGTTTTTTGTACATGACGCATGTACATACAACATACTTAGTCGTCTAGTAGGGACACGGCTTTATAAGAACTAATAATATTTTGCTGTCGCCATATACCTACCTAGTTACCTACGTATAAAAGCCACGCGGCTTTATTGTTTTGATTTAAAGCTTTTTTCTATTTATTACAGAAGATAACGAAGAACCTTATACGTCGCTGCCTCTGGAGAAGCTTTCTTCACCTTCTAGCGATATTCAGTCCATATTACATCTCATTCCACAAGATGCACAGTTTTTATAACGGTCTCATTAGTGATGATGCAATAGAAGACCACATAGATGGACTAGACACGGTGGATTTCGAAATCCTATTTGATGATAACGTCGAATAAACGTCCTATATATGTATTATTTTATATATTTTATTAATTAAAGCTTTCATTACGATATTATAAATATATAGTTTCATTTATATCATTAAATCCCTGGGATGTGGTTCCTTTTTGTATAAGAGAAAACCTATCAATTGATAAATGTTAAAAGGAACCACATGCACATTTTCTTAATTATCTAGAAAGTTTAAGAATATTCAGAGCAAATTTATATACACATACTTAAATAAGTAATTTATCAAACAATTTAAATAAAATAAATTTTAATTTTACTTCATCTGACAGAGCTGCAAATGTTTTTGTAAATCCTTTGATATCTCAGAAGTGCGTTTTTGTTGGGTGGTTCCTTTTTGCTTAAATACGGACATATGTAATTGTATTAAAACGTGTGGCGTAGAGGTCTTTGAAATTACATAAATATTAAAAATAATCGTTACTTAGTTATTTGATATAATATCAAGCCTTATGAACTAGTCTCTTCACATAGTTGATTCTATAGTATTTAACTAAGTTGAAAACGGCCAAATAGGAAGGTTACGTATTCATTAGATACATATTTCTTATCATATTGTAAGTATGCGACAGCTAACTGAACGTTAAACTGTCGATTTACTAATCCAAAGATTAACCACAGTTTAACAATTCGCAAAACCTATCCACAGCTAAGTAGTTGCGTTTAATTAGTGCTATCTAATTATTTACGCGGTCGCTCACGGCATCGACCTCCATGATTTATAATGGAATCTTTCTAAACCATGAAATGTCCGTATTTGGAGGTGTACGCTTTTGCATCGTGATTTTAGCTGGGTTTCATATGTTTATTGTTTTTTCACAGGAAATGTTTTTAAAGATTATTTGGATTTGAATTTCAATTGTTGGGATCGAGTTTCATGTAGATAAGAGTGAATGGATTGTCTTTTAATTTTTTTTTTATATCAGTCACGTGGCACACGAGGACACGAGGTACTCAGATTGTATTAAATGTCCTTGTGCAGTGTGAGTGTTTAGTAGATAATGTAAGATCAAAATTATTTATTTTAATATTTATTTGTGTTTCCTTTAATTTCAGAATTAGTCACTCCGCGAGTCTGATTTAGAAAAAAATGGAAAACAAAACAGTTCGAGGGAAGTCGCAGGAAAAAAAGTTGTACTTAATTGTTCCACGTTATACTTATATGGATACGCCACACCGGTTTGAATATGAAAAAAGTTTATTTGACATTATAAATGGGATGGAATTGGATGAATAAGTATATGCTTGAATACTTACAACGTGAAGGTATCCTCTTGTTTAAGTGGGAAAATCTTGCTTACCTTATCTTAGATACCCACGACTCCCGGGGAGTAGGTATCCTGGCAATTACTGAGGTATGGTTTTCTAATGGTAGGTATATAAAGTTCGTGCGAAAATGTGAATATGGCAACTCATTTTGTCGATTGAGTTGAGTGGGTGAGTATTCAGTGGGTTGTATCTAAGTTAAAAAGAAAATAATTAAATGTGTGTTAATAGTAACTGCGGCAAAAATAAGTTGTCAGACGTGACATAAGCTTGCTGTGATTATTCTCAATGGTCTATGAACTAAATAAAATTCATTACCGATCTCATGTAATGAAAGGTATTGAGGTAAACATATTATGCACGATTAGTTTTAACGTAAGTATATTTTTTCTATTTAATGGAATTTGACTGATACCTACACCGAGAAGCAAACGCATAGGTACTGATTATTGCATCAGCTTGCACCCGGGCATTAACAAAACATTATTCTCGATGTGACACTTGCAGAATTGTGCGAAAAAGGGGTATAATCAAATTTAATAAAATTTTAAGTTTCTGTCATATCCCTATTATGCTATCGGTACACATATCGTTACGGAAAGGCAAAACCGATCCGATCAGATATTTGTAATTAGTTCGGTAAAGCGAACGGAACGACAGCAGATAAGTCAACTTTATTTGTTTGTCGATATTTACTTTGTTAGGACTTCGGAAATCAAATTATCGGTACGATAAATGCGATTGGAGTTCATGGTATTGGTGACTCAGGATGGATTTTGTTATCACATAGTTAGATATCGAAGAAAGGATTATTTTTTTTGCTAGAACATATCATAAATAATGTAAGGATACATTCAAAACGGTGAAAGAGGGTGAAGTGTTTTCATTTTTTGAAGAGATTAAAAAAATTATATCCCAGACTATTTTTTTGGAAATTTGGGTATGTCAAATACTTTTTGGTGTTTAAGCAAATCCCAATTTTTTATCGACTTCATATTCCGAAATAAAATATAAACTAAGTTCAAAATATGTATGTTAAATAAAAAAGGGTATATTATTATTCAGTTTACAAATTATTTCACTTCATAACCATAGTTACACACTTGACCATCACAAACCAAATTGCTCCCAATCTCGTCTCGAACCGTTAAAAACTTTCAAACTTTCATCTACAGTAGATTATAGATACCTTAAGTTATAGATAAAGTTACACTAATATGGTATTAAACTTTAAGTATATGGAAGCGTGTTGGTCGACTGCCGTGTGCTACCGGCGACGATACTAAATAACAGTGTCACACTAGCCTTTGCGAACACCGCCGGGATGTGTTATGCAAGAGAGAGGCGATTTTAGCAATTTATTTTATAGGGAATGTTAAGTGGTTGCGATGTTCAATGTACCATGGATGGATTCTACTAATAGCTACTGAGTAAAAAAGGTATCAAGTAGTATCTAAGTACCTATAAATGACGATAGAATTGAAAGGACTTATGTTGTTTGCATCTTTATTACTACAGTGGTATATAGGATTAATGGATACAAACGTTGATTTAATAAAACATAATATATTTACACGATTAATTATTCTAGTCACAGTTACATTCAGATTGTTTCGAAAATGAGCCTATCAACATTTTACGAAATGATTCTATACACAAAAAATATATATAACAGTACAATTTAAAAGACATCATAAATAAAACACTCTTGCATGACCCCATCCTGCGCTCGCGCACCTTTTTGTACAATTCCTTCGTATTTCGGCTGCGCGCCATTTATCGCTATCATCTGAGATACGGCTATCCGCAGCATCTTTATGCGCTTGTATCTGATAGCGGAGATACTCGCAAAAGCCCCTGATTAGCCGATAGCTATTGCACCGCCGTTTCATATCACTTAATGATATAGTTATGTCTCGTTAATTCGATCCTGGACACTGAAGCGTTCCAGAAGTGAGCATTCTAGTGTTATAAAGCGAAAACTTCTTTGACCTTAGTTTTATCTACTTATAACATTAAGGTAGTGGCCAGTGACATTGTACGAATGTTCTCTTCTCTATCGCGATGATACCTACCTTATATTGTTTCCTATAGCTATCTGTGAAAATACGAAAGTAAAATACCAGGCAGACTTGTTAAATATAATATTATGTTTGACTTTGATCGCAATGCATGCAATGGACGCAGGTGAGAATATCCTGGTGATCATAAATTTAAAAGATGCTATCAAAAGTAAAAATTTTACGAAGCATTCCTTTAGGGTGAAAACATAAATGGTTCAATTAAATAAGTAAGTAATCAATTCTTTAATAATATGTATTTTTATATTCTTTAAGACTGACTTAGGAGTTAGAAGTAGACTGTTTTAGGAGGAAACGCATATCAAAAAGCCCGCGTAAAAATATGATATACCTATTATAGATAATCGAACAGATAGTGCTACTACTTTTTTTTTCTTTTTATTATTTCCTAGATAGAAAGAATACTGAAAACGAAATGCTATATGAGCTGCTACGATTCTAATATTTAATTATAGAGAATAACTCCGAATAAGGGAGTCGAAAGATCCATATGAAAATTTTGTATCCATCCGCCTAAAGATTTTCATGTAAAACATGCCAAGTAAGATATCCGAATCAAGTAGAAAAGATGTAAACAATCCAGTAACACAAGAGACAGTAAATTTATTCGCTGGTGGGATAACATCTCAAATCGGATCACACAAGACAATCCTTTCGATACCTCTTCAATCTGGATTCAATTAATTAGATCAAATTGGAGATGTGCTGTAGATGTCAGCCTTGATAAGTGGAATACGGCTGATGTATCGGGGTGGGAGTTTTATTCGCTGGTGTTTTGTTCAGTTTTACTATCAGGACAGAAAATTCGGGATTTTCAAATGTTATGTGTGGGAAAAGATGACGAGACATTTTAGATATGTACCTAAAATTATTTTGGTTATCCATCTTAATTTCAACTATTGCTTTGTTAAGTTCACACTACCGAGGGCTTTAAATAATCGTGTTATTTTAATAAATGATTTCTATGCAGATTGCTATATTGACATAGCATACAATATCTAGATATTATTGATTGAAGGGCCTTTTAGATATTCGTGAATAAACAAAAGACATAAATAAATCGGCTTTTCTATTTTTTACGTGAAGGACCAAACACAATTTCATATACCTGCATATATGCACATATCTGTAACATCAAAATGAGCAAGATTTGATAATGCCATGCGTGTTCTCGAGTCTACTAAGTGCCCTATACCTTATTTAGCGCAACGATTAGCCATCTGCTTTTCCTAGGCATTTTACGACGCTGTAAAACGTAATTTTTCTACACGAACTCATAACCACAAATCGTTAGTAAAACACACTTTAAAGGGAAGGTAAATAAATAAAAACAAAATGTACGGCGTATGTATATGGGCATAATATGCGCACGCGCAGCGGGTGCCCACAAAGTGCTGTCAACTCGACAGGTGACATGCTACTGCAGTGCCGACGGGAGTATGGCGATTTATATAGCTAAATAATATATTGGTGAAATAATTTTGTGGAATTAATAAGGTAATGGTTGTTTATAAGTAGGTGAGGAAATGTTAAGGTATCGTGAGAATCTACCTACTTTATTTCGACGTTAAAGGTTAAATGAAGTTTATCATGGTTTATTGCTGAAATACAGGATTAACGGTTGATAAGACGTCTTTACACAAAAATAATATCTAAGACAAATAAGAGTATGAAAAAAAAATAAAATGTTGATATCGATCAAAATAAACACTGCAATCGTAAAGGTGTTCTCATATATTTTTTTTAAATTTGTATTTAATGCACATCGGAAAATGAGTGGGGAATGGGAACCTTTCTTCTGGAATCCTTAAAAACTATTATAAAATCACATTACTGTAAATTGCGTGCTACGTAAATTGTGATGCGTAGTCACGCAATTGATTGATTAATACATATCAATACTTTAATATTATCATCATCAGACAAGCCAACCAAGCAATAATAGTGACAAACTAGCTTTCTGCAGCATCGCCTGCGTGGTCAGAGGAAATTCCCAAGAGAATGAGATGCTTCTGCTACGTAAAAGAAAAACAACCACACCAGACGCATTTAAGCATTTATAATATAAGTGAGGATGATATTCAGCTACGACCGCCGCTGGAGTCAGGCCGCTGGTGATCGGTCGTTTTGGAAATCTTTGGGGGAGGCCTATGTCCTGCAGTGGACGTCTTGAAAGGCTGGAATGGATGAATGGATATTCAGCTTCATCTCTATATAAATCAATCAAAACCAGTTGTCATCCAGGATTTCAACCATAAATAGACTCTTAAAATTTGGTACGCAGTTTACACAAATAATGCAACAGCAACTTTAGTAAGTAAGTATGTATAAAGTTGGTCTAGTCTAAAAAACTGTATTAATAAATGAGTGCAACCCTCATTTACCTGCGTCCCGGCTATCGAGGCCCAGATATCTCTGATAACGGCCAACGATAAATAAAATAATGATGACGTACACCCGCGAGCAAAATTGTGTTATTTTTTTTTAAATTATGACTTACTTGGAGTTTTTATATCCTTTTTGTATTGCACTTCGAATAATGTATGAATGAAGAGTTTTTAGCTGTTGGCAAGGAATTTGTGATAAGCTTACGTTTTATTGTGGTTATATTTGTTAATAAATTATTGTATTATCTGTAGCGTAATTGTTGATATATGTATATCCTTAACTGTTTGTTAATTTTGTTTATGCGTTGCGAAAGCAACGGCTACGTCTATATGTAGTTAAGTAGCAATTTTACGCTACGATTTTTTTTGTTCCAAGCATATGTAAGGAAAATTTACACACACTATAGCGTTAAAATTTACACATTATCCAATTATCTACATGCAGTACATTAAAGATCTTAGGGACTTAGGTCTTCAGTCAATTTATTCTTTGCTTTAACATTTACGTAATGTGGGGAATTTTCTTTTATTTTATTTTAGACTGACTGGAATAAGCTTCCTTATAAAGGCTTCTGAAATAAATATATCATAATAATAAATATTTCTGTTTTCTTTTGGATAAGTAAGTAATTTTGATAATGCCTTATGCCGCCATGATAAAGTTAGATAACGTTTCAAATGTCACTTATGAATTGTTATTTTTCTTCCACATCGGAATTATATATTTGTTAATCTAATCCGTAGTAAACATCGCAAATTGAGTCAGATAATATTCCAAACTTTACAGTAAATTATTACAATTTATTCAATTATCTCGTTAAAACTATTTGCACACCATCAGCTGACTGTACAATTCAGTATACAGTTTATATTAGAGCTAGGACGGCATTCGAGGCCATTAACATAGGAGGGATGCTTTGAGCGCTTACTTGGGGTTTTCAGCTAAAAGCCTCTTTACGTAACTACGTGTAGAGTGACTATGATTTAAGCAGTGAGGCGGATAGTCCCGCAAAGTTTTTGAACTATCTATTGAGCGATGAAACTTCTTTAAAACGGTAAAGACACTTATTTGTTATGTTTTATTGTATGTTGTTGGTATTGCATGTTACGGTGATAATTTTTGATGACTGTATTTTATGGATCACAAAACAATTATACGTTTTGTTAAAAACGTAGATTTTACGCACTCTGCTTGGTTTGAACAGTGTACTTTTAAAAATTATAATTACAAACTCTACTGATAGCATTTAGGGCTCTAAACTTTTCGTCAGTGATTGTAGAATATTTTAGTCATTTAAATTACAAGATAATTACGAGATAATTTGATACAATTACGAGAGGTAACTTATTTATTATATTTAGTTAAGCTACAAAAAGCTTTATATTGTGGACTGCTACAGAAACTTCCTACTCTATTATCCACACAATTGTCACCCTACTCAGGAATAGTCGAAGCCGGGATAGTAGCAATTAGCGTATTGATAGCCGACCAACATTAATTGGCAAGAGATATTTAGAGAATCCCACTTTAATACCAGCGGCGTGAAGCTAGGCTGGTACCACGATTTACTTTTCACTTAGGGCTGTATGAATTACTATGATGTAATTTCTTCGCTTTTCAAAAAACCATATTAATATACAGTATACATATACATTTTCTGGGCCTTATAGGGAAAGTACTTACTTAAAATACTGGAGATAGCAAATTTTGCAGAAATTAAATCATCCTTTATTTTGAAAACAAATGGAACTTCAACTAAAGATCAACTAAAAAAGAGGGAAGCAAATTTTTCTGTCTTTCACACTATCATAATTGAAGTAAATAAAATCTCTGGTATTTATATCCGTTTTAACAACCAAATCTAACTACTACTTTATAAGTGCATATAATTTAATCTAACGTTAAATTTGATAGTTAACAATTTTAAAATAACCCTTCTGTTAAATATATACAAAGGCGTAAATTTTCAAATCATCAGAGAGGTGTAACTTTTTATATGATAATGAAAAAAGTAACTTCCGAAAAATATCTAGATGCAAATCAAGTGATTATGCATCAGACGTGCTTAGCTACTGATGCTTTTACGACTTTTTAGGCTTTACCTATTGAAATTATTAGAAAGAAATTTGTAGTACTTAAGTAGTTGGGAAAATGTATGTTTAATATAATTAAAATAGCAGTAGGACATCATTAATATATTAAAAAACAATATAGTTACTCAGTTAGCGATTGAAGCGGTTTAAAAAATATATAAATCATCACTCATTAAATATTTTTAATATAATATCTACTCAAAATAGGGCCAAAGAAATATGTTTTGTGATAATAATTTTTAATACATTTTTTTACACAAAGTGTTGCCAGTAAAGAATGACGCTATCGTGATGAGTTTAGTAAAAGTAAAAGGCCAGGGGTGGTCTTAGTTTTTTTAAACAGAATTTATAATTTATTTATGACTGAAGTTGGTGTCGATAATGAATATTTATAATGACGGACGGACGTCGCTTTTGAGTTATCTATGTTTTTCTAATGTTAAAATACAACTGTTTAAAGTTGGTTTGAATATTTAGTTTATTTCTGTGGGATTTTTAACTGAATCTCAAAAATGTTTATCATTCAACCTTCTTGAAGTATTTTGGTTTGTAAAATTAAATACTATATTTATTTAACAGGTAATTGTTTATTGTAATATGTAAACGCGAAAGGTATGATGATAAATTATTGTTGGTAGGATCACCAATGGTTATTGACCATATTAAATAATTTGTAGGTGAATCCTACGACATTTTATACATTTCCTACGTATTATAAATTATAATGTGTATCTCTTATTTTTCTGTTTATTATTAAAATCATTAATTTACGTATTTAAGTTCCAGATTTCAGATTATCGCATTATGTACTAATAAATTTAACGTGTACATAATTAAGATTTCAGATTTTGATGAAATTTCTAATTTATAATATACTAGCGGTCCGCCCCGGCTTCGCCCGTGGTAGGTACATATTTCGCAATAAAAGATAGCCTATGTTCTTTCTCAGGGTCTAAAGATTATCTGTGCCAAATTTCATCAAAATCGGTCCAGTAGTTTATGCGTGAAAACCATACATACATACATACAAACCTTTCCTCTTTATAATATTAGTATAGATATCATGTTAAGTGTAACACATAAAACACACCTATCCAGTTTAAATCGAACAATCAGGGTACCATTTAATAAAAACTTCACCCCGCCATGAAATAAATAGATAACCATTTATCAACTAACAAGTAACATATTCAAGTATTATATTATGTTAATGTGTTATGAATGTTGTGACAGACATACAGACAGGATGTCGTAGTGACGAAGCCGTTTTTAAATACTTTTTCTTGGGCGCGCTTAACGCCTGTCAATCGTGTTTTGACTCGATTTAAATTAAAAATGGCTTTTTTTAACGATAGTAGGTATAAGGAAAGAAGCTGTATATCAAATAGTGAGCGAGGAGTTTGTATTTGACTGACTGTATCGATTTGAATTCATTCATAAAACTAGGTTTTATTATTATTCAGAAGGTAGTTTTTATTGCTTTTCAAACACATCTCCTGGATCAACACTCTATGGATTATTATAAAATTATGAAAAATGTGAATTGTGATTGAATGAATCTCAATGCAGGGATTTACCTTGGTCCTTGATATGTTATCCCAACGCGTGGGTGAACTCAAGGTTGCCAATTACATGCCAAAGGTCGTCCTTCTAAGAGATATCAATTAAAAATATTCAATGTTTATGTTGTTGAATAAGATCAATTAAAAAAAAGAAAAATGAAAAACGATCTTCAAGAATTGCGCTGGACAAAAACAAATATGTATTTACTTATTTCCTTCCTATTTCATTCAGAAAAAAAAAAAATTTTTAACCTATTTCGTAATGTTTATACATATATCATATTACTATTATCGATTACGAGGTTTACCTGCCTTTTACCAACAAATCATCTTGCTGACTGTTATGTGTGCTCATTGCTCAGTATTTTTGTTTCGTTGAAGTTTTTCTAGCGTGAACGCTAGAAAAACTATAGTATATATATATACTCTTTTGTATGACTATAGTTAATTTCGTATTACAATGCAATTTTGTCTGTATTTTTCATCTCATAATATCTGCAGTTGACCGCAGGTGAGTCCTAAGAGTGATTCGTCTCTTATTTTAAAAGAGTAAGGTGATTTGAATACATACACATTTTTAAATATACGTCTTTCACAGAGTTACTCTTGTTCAAGAGTCAGCATACATATTTTTGTAAAGTTAATGTTTTTGGCAAAATAAAGATTTGTTATTATTATTTATTTTTTGATAGCAATACCACAAATAACAGACAACATAAAAGATCAACAAAGTTGCTACGTAAACAAGGTAATTTAATATAATGATAGTAAACAAAATTATAACTTTGGCAGTAAATAATTACTGGTCTCTTCTAAGATTACAATCGATACTGATACATAAATGCAATATCACTTAGCCATCTTGAATGCAAAAGTGCATGTATAATTTATTCACATTTATAGCGATATTTACAGAGAAATAAAAAATGCACGCTAAATATATAATTTTATATAAAGAAATAAAATATTAAATAACATATATTTAAAGCACATCATCAGGATTGTTGGAATCCTATGAAATGGGTCAAGTAGTAAGCAATTGTAGGTATAATCGAGTAAAGTTACGTCCAATATTTTCTTACTTTCAAGTTTCAACTATTCGTGCTTTTTATTCCAAAAGAGGCTCTCAAATTGTTTTCATTTAAGCTTGACGCAAATCTACACATTTTTGTTTTTGTTATCCTATCCATTGCTGAAAACGTGTGCTAAAAATTTACGTAAATATTAAAGAATTTCATTCACAGTTCGCAACAAAAAAAAGTATTGAAAAAAGGTTAAAGTGTGAAATGGTTTTGTATAAACGGGTTCAGTCTATGTCATTCCGTCTAGATTTTAGGTAGGTAGGATATGTATTACATGCTGACCCGACTGCAAACGTTCTTACTTTTATTATTTAGGGGTATGAAAAATAGATGTTGGCCGATTCTCAGACCTACCGAATAGGCACATAAAATTGCATAAAAATCAGTACAGACGTTTCGGTAGAATTTGGTAAGAAACGAAGATATAAATATTTGATATGCACTTCTATATTCGACATTTCTTCACACGTAAACTAGTGCACCATAGTCTATAATACCTACATATTCTGCGCAGTTGCTTCTCCATGAATGGCAGCCATCGAAATAAAGTCTAGTACCCTATTATTATATCTTTGCGAACAACACACATCTTAATGGTAGAGCTATAGCAGCTAAGCTGTTCGAACACCTAATGGTAAGCGGACACCACCGCCCATGAACAAAGCGTCTCTGCAATCTGCATATGTTTTACTAGGGTAAGGGATAAGGAAAGCATCGACTACATGAATAAAGCGATGTACTTGGAAGTATAATTATCGGGCCTTTAAGGTATTTGATAAGAGAACCCCAAAAACTTTTCGCACCTCGCCGGCGGCCACGTGCGTTATCAAAACGGCAAGTAACAACCAAAACAAGTTTAATTAGCCATTGTTCCCACGTAATACGATGCATTTCTAAACACGTGTTAGAAAATAAATCAATCGATATCGATAGATGTCTTTGCCGGTAATCGTTTTATAAATAACGTTTGTTTATAGAAATTTTTGGATTTTGATAATTTAGTTCACTTCGTTCCGGCTAGGATTGATATTGAAGGACCTTTGAGGCTTCAATTCATTTATGTAATAACAGCTTTCCGCCCGCGGCTTCGTCCGTTTTGTCTAAAACCTGATAAATTACATACTTACTAAAATCTTCCTCTTGAGTCACTCTATCTATATATTTAAGCATACATAGAGACATAGGCACAGAGAAAGCGACTTTGTTTAATACTATGTAGGTAGTCAGTAGTGATATTAAACCAAAAAGCATATATCGCTAGAGATAAATCAATAACTAATTAAACACGAAGCTTTCTTATTCATTATTTAATAATATTAACTGGAACACACCATCCATAAAGGCATCATGAAACAGCTGTTATCTGTAGTAAAAAAAAACTCATTCATTTAACCTTTGCCCATGCAAATGCAGTAAATATCTTAAAAATGCTGAACAGGAGGATCCTAATTGCTACAGAATTGCTCAAGTTTCATTGCAAATCTTATGTATGGAAAAAAAAGAATACCAAAGTAGAATACTTTAAAAATCTTTATATCATTAACATCATAAACCTCTAGGCTCTAACATTGTGTATTCCCATAAAACTACACTCAAATATATCATACAATTACGAACAAATTAAAGGTACAAGGAAAGCTACGGTAATATTGTGGAGGCAGGACTATGCAAAGTATCCTAATAAATGTATCGGCGCGATCTTCAAAGACCCATCTTGTCTTTGGTCGCCGCCGCGCGCATGCAGAAACCCAGTGTAGTAGTAAAAGATATGATATTTATTGGAAAACCATAAATGCTTTAATGTTATTGGAAGATATCTTGATACATGGTAATATGCTGTTTCGGATACGGCATCTGGAGAAACGAGAAGGTTTCGATCCTTCCTGTTTTTTTTCAATGCGGCTTAACATTTTTATTTATTACTGATAACTTAAAACTGGTGATTATTATTACTTCATGATTGACTTTGGTTATTTAATAAGATGGTGAATGGTGAATCAGACTCAAATAGATGGAACAGCTACAAACTCTTTCATGAATAGGTTTTAAGTTTTTAACTGAAGAGAAAAATCTATTGGGAAACCTTTCACTATTCACCCTAGTCACTATTTTAGAACATGTATTTAACAAAAACATCTAGAAAAAAACTGTATTCCTTATTTATTTTTGAATGAATAAAATTACATTGTTACGTTGATGGTGTTGCTAATATATTAAAGCCAGGCGTATATGTTTTTCCTTAAGAAAAATGTATGCGTTGAATTATGCTTATGATTTAATTAACTCTATATTTTATCAATTCATAATATATGTACTGTAACGATAATATAGTATAAACTCAAATTAGCGTAGCATGAACACGGCGCACCACCTTACCACCGGTCAGTAGTATATTTATCGATGCAAGAAGCCATTACGGCTGGCCTGACGCCATTTTTCCCTTACCATTTCTTTACAGCACTGTCAGGTGGCATGTGCCAGTACAGTCGATTGAGATGAAGTTTTATGGATGTATGGCCGTGACTGAGTGGTTCCAATGAAGTTATTTTATACGCAATTTTTCTGAGAAATCAGTTTTGTAAGTGTAGTGGTGTCTATGTAATCCCAGTTATCCTTCTATGTATGTAGGTTTGTAAGAATGCATGTTTATAATTCCTTCACGCGGAAAAAATGGAGCGGATTTGATGATACTTGGCAATATGATACATACTCTGCAAAGCAAGTACCGAATCATTATCAATTTCAGACTAACTAGTTAGCGTAGATTGTGAAAGGTTCTTGATTCGAACCTTCTGGATGCAAATAAAGTCGAATCTAACAAGTCAAAAAGTTAAATATCTTATTGCCTAACATGAAAAGCGAACAGTAAAACAGATAAAAAAATGCAGTATATACCTATGCTAGTCATCTTTAAAAGAGCGAAGTAGAATTTTAGCTGCAGGAAAATTTATAATTTTACACTAAGATTTTACAATGTAATTTTTGTCAAAACATCTCCTATTCATAGTTACTTACAATAAATAAAAACAGTCAATTATGGTCAATCAGGCCTCATGAGAAAACGAATAAAAATTTATAGTCAAGACAGGGTAGGTATAATAAAAAACAATCGCAATTAATAATATATTTAACTAGCCGCTCCGCGCGGTTTCACCCCCGTGGCTCCTCTCCTGTTGGTCGTAGCGTGATGGTATATAGCCTATAGCCTTCCTCGATAAATGAGCTATCTAACACCGAAAGAATTTTTCAAATCGGACCAGTAGTTCCCGAGATTAGCGCGTTCAAACAAACAAACAAACTCTTCAGCTTTATAATATTAGTATAGATAAATAATTCGAAATGACACATATTTCTGACATGTGAGTAATGACATGTGCCACAAGGGTTGCCAGCTATTCTATAAAAGGGGACTTCCTAATATAACCCTAGAAAAATATTGTATACGGTAACTTATTATGTGCATTTTGGTATTGAAATTTACATTGTACATATATATATTTATAAGGATTGTAATATCAGTAAGCATTATCATTTTTTACGGCTTCTATTTGAGCATACTCCGTATAAACCACATGGTTAAATACGTAAAAATTTATTTCCGCAAACATAACAGAAGGCTTCTCTTACTCTTCTCTAATTACTGCCTAGTTGTAAATTATGTCCTAGTTGTCTAATTTTGTAATTTTGTTATTATTGTATAAGAAACCATTATTTTAATTGTCTTTCTTTTATATATCTAATATTTAATTATTGAATTTTTAATTATGAATTTATTGTAACACGCTTTAAATAACTGTAAGCTGTATCTCATTGTAGTAGTAATTGTACACATTTTGTTGGGTTGCGATCTGCTCCCGAAATTGATATGTCGCCTATGGGTCCGGCAAGATCGTGACCTGTTGTGTGTATTTAATTTAAATAAATAAATAAATAAATTGTGTATATTTTAGACAAACTGTGCCCCGCGGTTTTACCCGCAGTACTTCGCTCCTGTTGGTCTTAGCGAGATGATATGCCGCTGCAGATCCAATTTCTTGGTACATCCAGTAGCAGTAACTATCATCGTCTGAAAGAAAACATAGAAATCCTGGCATAGATACTAGAAAAAGAAAAAGTGACGAGTGGCAACTTCTCTACAATTTATATTTGAATATTAATAAATAATTGTAATGAGTAAAGACGATTTATTATTTCCATAATATGTACTTAGTGTCATAATCTGATTTACTTCACTGAATTAAAAACCAAAATCCTCTACAGCGTCAATCTGACTGTTCGCGATAAATTCAAAAACTGCATCGATTTTCATTCTGTTTTGACAAATTGATAATGTACCTATCGAGGAAAGTTTTGTTACATAATTTGTCAAGTTTTACATTTCACGCAAAAGCTATTATAGTAGATAGGTACTTAATTTAAAAAGAGGTTAGATAATCTGCAATTCTTGACATCTATATTCAAACTAAATGTTGCAAATTCTACATACATTTAGTGAGCAAGTGCCTATATATAACAAAAAAAAAAAACGAATCATAAGGCCCCACTTCCACGGGTTACCATAAAGTGCTATGGATTTCATGATTTATGAGGTCACTACCCTGCCTGCTTATTGCTTCGGAATTCGTACGTATGGTTTTTGCAATGAATTATTTAGTACTGGGAATATAATGTTTTCTATATATTAATGAGCGTAAATTTGAAACTTGAGGTGCAATTACTAAAATTAAAGTTTCAAATTACATACATATTTGGTTTTTGAATCAAATGTCTCGTACACAGTACTACAAATTACAATATAGGAAATAATATTGTAATACTCTGGTATCGTATATATGTCTTGTTTAATACTATAAAAATTATTATATATACATAGAATACGATAAAAATTTGAAAACATTCTACATGAATTCGCAAATGCATATACTAATAAGCAATAGAATAAAATGTACCGGTTACTTACGTACTATCATGTGGTACCTAATTAAACTTTCAGACATAAACCATTGAACCTATTTCCTATGTATATAAAAGCTTATAAAATGTTTGCGCTTCTTTTACATGAATAATTTGTGATATCAATTTTATATTAATTTAATAAATAAAACATGAACAGCCTGAATCTAAAGAAATATCTTCCTAGTTCCTAGTAACTATAGTTTCTATTATATCCCTACCTACCTTTAAACAATAAACCCTTATAATCGCTCTATGAAATAAATATTATAAAATAAAATGTCGCATTAAATAAATTTCGAATAAAGTTATAACAGTAAATCTCCTCGTAGGTATCTCTGGCACATCGATGCATCAATAGTAGGGAGGCGGGATAGCGGCGAGGTAATTACAGGCCCTTGCTCGAGCGAAAATTATTTACTGATTTTAATTTTATTGGTCGTGAACCTTTTTGTTTAGTATTTGGCCAAGTGTGAGGTATTTGATTTGGATGTTCAAGTGGGAATGTGAATTATGATAATTATTAGTGTAATATTGTAAGTTTTGAATGAAAATGTGTGTACTTAGAGCTAAATAAAGTTATTGGAAGTGTAAATAAGTTTTGTTATTTTTGCTCAAGTTTTGATAATAATACGAACATGACTAATATAGTTTAAATTGATTTACACATAAATTAATCCGTAATACCAAGCAACTAAACTAAGATTGCGCCATTGAGATAATATTAATATGGAGACGACACCGCCTACATCACTTATGTTCCACTCAACATACGTCATGTGACGTATGTTGAGCGGTATTTTTTAATGGTTTTAAAGTGAAACGCATCAAACATGCCTTCGTGTGTGTTACGATATTGCACAAATAATACAAATAATACGGAAAAGTGCAAAGGAATAACTTTCATCGTTAAGTAGGTACCTAACTAGATAATAATTTTTAAAACTTAGTTAGAGCAAAAAAATGGCGCACAGATTTTGTTCGTGGTGTCTCCTCCATACGTAGTAATATTATCTCAATGGATTGCGCTGCATTTATGAGTTCTAAAATATGTAATTGTAATTTGTAACCGGTTCAATTACCTACTGATGAAATATAAGAGGCTCGGCATGTTAAAGTATTTCAGATTTTGCTTGTCCGCAAAGAAAATCGATCTGTGAAACAGATGTTGACTGCACCAATGTACATGGAGCTGCTTGGTGTATTTACTATGTTTTATTTTGTCTGATGTTGTCATAGTATATTTTTATCTACGGTTATGTGGTGTTATCTTGTGATATTCTTTAATATCGTAGCTAAAATAATAAATCGTTGAAATCGGGTTTCTTACATAGAAAAGGTCTTGAGATGGCTCTATATCTATCAAAATTTGATGTAAATAAGAAAAATCTGAATGATGCTTAGCAAGTGCCTTCTTAGCTGATATTGAAGGTAAGAAATTTTGACAATGTTCAGCTTTTACTGTGATTTATTTATAATTGTGTATAAATCGATTAAGCAAATTGAATGAAACATTATTCAACAAATAATAAATACCACTTTTAGTTATATCTATGTAATTAATATATTTCTTTATGAATAATCATTAATATGGGTAAAGTAAAAGAAACACAATATATCGAATATAATTTTTATTGTTTTATAAATTTTCTTACAATCAGGAAGAACGTTTCGCAGTGCGAGTGTATTTTACTAAAACTATGGAATTGCAATATATCTAATACATTTTAACTAAATTTAATACAAAGACTAATCTATGAGATATTTAACCATCGTATATTTTATACAGATAACTTATTATAACATTAATGATTAATATAAACTTAAGCTATATCTACAGACTTATGGAAGATCAATTAATTAAACGATTTATCTAAATATAATATACAAAATAGATACAAATAAATAATCTTTAACATAGGAAACATCGTTCGTTACCTCTTGGTATAATAGAATAAATCTTACTCATTATTGTGGACCCTTAATATAGCACCAAAATATATAGATATAAAAAGTTGTACCCACATGTAGTTTGGTTAGAATTTCTGTAAGTCAATTAGTGCAATTTTAGCCTTTGGCTACATTTCTTATTTCTTTTACTGATTCTAAACAAACCATTTACGTACGCACTATATAAAACTTAAAATGAAACTGAAGTATTTATAAAGGGAACTTCTGATATTAAGCAATCGATTTCCAGTGTTAAATTTAATTAAAAAAGTGATTTCTGTTTATTTGTAAATACTAAATATACATATAAGTCAAAAGACATTTTCCAAATAACATATAAAAATAGCAACATTATTATGTTTGAATTATTTATACATCAAAATACATGGTCTTGTATATGTTTTTAGGAACATTCAATTTAAACGTATACATTTTCTTTATTTTAAGATTTAACAATCAGTAATATTCGATAACAAGTATACAGGGTATAGGTACGTACTTATTTTAAGTATATTGTCATTAGTTTTACATCAAAAATAAGCTTATATAATCAGATTATCATACCCTGGTATACGATATTTTACATTTAATTTCAATATAGACAATTAGATTCATATCAATTTAATCCAATAATTGGCAATCACATTAAAGGGAAATATATGCAAAATTCTATTCATAAAAGCTATAACAAGAGTCCGTTTATTCTACACGTTTAAACTCTAGTCAATTGCTGTAACAAGTCTGTCTAACACCAGCGAGGATGACGCTGAATTCATCGTCAGGCCTTACATCAGATACGGGTTGAGCTGGCGGGTACGGGGCGGAAGGAGGAGTTCCTGCAATCACAGAGGCGTAAGGGGAAGGATACATTCTCTCCGCACAGTACTCTTGTCCAGGGTTTTGTTCACCGCAATACGGAGGCCGGTATTGCTGTTGTTGCTCGTATCTATACTGCTGATGCTGTTCCATAGTCCCCTCCGCACCGTAGTCTAAGTATTTATCGAATTCCCGCGCGTCCACGTCCGATTCTGGCGACCCTGTACGCATTTCGGAGCGCGGCATGAAACCCTGCTCATTCTCCTGGGATTGATTCGGCGGTTCTTCCGCGAAGTACGTACCGCTGTTGTCGTATTCAGTTTTTGGTTGCTCAGAATAGTGGGACACGTACGAATCCTCGGTTTTATACATCTGCTCGTATTGTTCGTAGGGGTGGTATTGAATGCTGTATTCAGTTGTCATTGGCCCACTTGGTGCGGATGAAACTCGTGGGGCGGTAGCGCCTAGAGCTTGCTGGTCTTGCGAGGTTGCTACTGGCGGAAAGAACGTTCCCGTCACTAGTGGTGGCTGCTCTGCTAGCGATCTTTGCGCACACATAACATACATACCGTTAGCCATTCCCATAGCGGCGACTGGGGCTGGCGAAAAGGAACCAGGTGTTCTGTATGATTTGTAAGAATAGGACTCGGATAATGAAGAGGCATTGATCGCCCGCCTTCTTTCCTCGTATTGGAAGTTCTCCTTTTCGTTTTCTACGGGAGACGCGTCTGGAGTGGGGAGTGGGGCTTCAGCTGGCGCACTTCTTCTACCCTGCGGTTCAGGCGACCTAGCGGGCGAAGATTCTGGAGTTTGGACGTGTCCGTTAAATTGGCTTGTTTGGTATGAGTCTGATGCGAGGGGAGATGTTCTATATGGAGAGAATCCAGCTCCTGGGTTATGAGAAAAGCGAGTATCTGGGGAGTCTGTGGCAGTAGCGTAGGGGGAGCCTAACGCGGTAGACGCCGACGGCGGGGCGCTAGCGGGCGCTGATGGTTGATTTGGTCTGGTTTTGTTCTGCTTTCGCCGTCTGGGTCTGTATTTATAATTAGGATGCTCCGTCATATGTATGACGCGCAGACGTTCCGCTTCCTCCACAAACGGCCGCCGGTCTTGCGGGGTTAACGAACGCCATTTTTTACCTGAAACACAAGAGAACACGTATGAGACGATACACAATCTAATAGGCTTGCAATTTATTATGATAATCTCAATAAGCAGGTGCTTTATCAAGGTATAAGAATGATACGGGCGTCGTGATCATTACTAATATTGCTTGACAATATTCTGATAAAATTCCTGAGCGTAACATTAGAGGTGTTTCATACAAAACAAAATAGACACGGCTGTCACAAAGTCTGGCTAAATAATCACGATAGAGTGTTATCAAATAACTATAAAGCACCTTCAGTGAGCGACTCATAAATAACGAGATGTCCAGGTCGGTGGCGCGTTTGTCTTTAAATTTAGACTTTATTTTTTGATCGTCAAAGTCGCTTTTTGTGTAAAGTAAGGAGTGTCAGGTTGTAAGAGAAATTATCAGTAGGGAGAACAATCTTTGAGGATATTTATCAATGCGACGTTAGTGGCTACTGGCAATACAACTTCACTTAACTATTATAGAGATCCTTTTTCATGTTTGGAAGCCTAATTTGTTTGCTTCCTTATTATTGGTTGTTATCTTCAGTCATAATTATTCTTTGAACGTATAATATTATTAGATTAATAACAAGACAATGACTTATTAAAGAGAAATAACTAGTGCGTATTTTTTTAAATTAAAATACATAATTATTTTATTTGCGATTGCTTGTTATTAGTAATAAATGGAAATCAGAAGCATTTTAAACATTTATTCATTATACTTCTTACATGGTGTTTGATTAATAGAATCCTCTATTTACAAATATTAAGTTTAAATTTTAAAGTAATACTACGAAGCAGTTCACAAAATCCCACCAAAAATCCGAAATTTATTGTTTAAAAAACACGCATCGCCCAACTAACCTGTTTGACTGATGTCAAATGTCAAATTGACAAATGACAGGGAAGAGCTTCCTGTAGTGTTGTACCGATACGATAGGAGGCAGATATATCGATGTTATTTATTTGTTAAAATATCAACGGTGGAGGTAAATTCATCATTAATTATGATTAATTGTGGCAAGATACGATATTATGTTACAAGTTGGATTCCGCAATGTGTTAATATTGAGTGCTACAATATATTATGGAGATAATTCAAGATATTTTATGTTGGTGATCGATATGCTTTCGAATATCTTCTCCTTGGACATTATGACAGATTTTATTAAAAACGATTCGAGTCTTGGCATTGATTTCAAAGGATTTCTTTTTGGAACTTGACGCGTTATTACACTCAAGTGTTTACCAAAATAGAGTATAGTTATAATTGGAAGATTTTTCACATAGTTTTTGGATTTCACAAATAACATGCTACATATTCTCATTTAGAATACTAATTCGACCCTGCGGATTTATTAGCGTTGTACCTAGGTTAAGAAGTTTCCCTAAGAATATTCTAACTCTGTGTTTGTTTCAGATCTGATCAGCTATTTCTATTTCTACATGAAGGAGTAACAAACATAACTCTCTTCAATAATATTATATCCTCACATCTAACACTTTATGTATGCCACATTTTTGTCTATATTATAATTCAAAAATGTTAACAGTTTGTCAATGTTTAGGATTTTTTTAAAGTGACAAATTTCGCTCTATTATTATGAGCATCAATTTTATTTGTAGATAAACGGCATTTAATTAATCAACTACTAATTTTCATTAGACACATAAGGCGAATAACCATCTAATACACGCTGTCTGGTCAATGAACTCATTTCTTGATGTTCTTAATGACAAACAATAATACGTTGATATTATTCATCTTTTCTTGTTTTATTTTTTTGAATGTGTAAAATAATTTAGACCACATTTGTTTTATAAAATGACTTATGTTTGACCGTAATATATACTGAACGAAATCGCGGGCGTTAGTCTAATACCTAAATGATTTAATATACGTAGGAAGTTTAACTTCTGACAGATCACATATTAACAAATGTTATTGAAACCATACACCGGCTTTACAAACCATTATAGGTGTATATTTATCTATCATCTTGTTACTCAGCTTCTGATACAGTTATTTGACATTCTACTGTATTGTGTTGACCTCTTAGAAATATAGGCTCGTTCAGATTAAAAGAATGGTTAGATTTTGACTTATTAGTATATGGAGCTTTCTTTTATTCTAACGTAAATGTAGGTGTTAATTTGTTTTTGATTTTGTACATATTGATAGAGCATTTTTGCGTGATTAGTAAAAATAAATATTTGGAAAATCCAAAAGTGCACGCCTCATAATTTTTTTTTAATAAATATTTATTAATTATTATTTTTGTTTATTTAATAACAATTAAACCACATCGAATCAGACCCTGAAAAATGAAAGGGTTCTATTCCTGAGCATACTCAAGCGTAAGAGAAAAAAAAAGACTCGATTAGTAAAGTATTTCGGTCGCTATCGTGTTAACAAGAAAAAGGATCCGCACATACAGACACACGGACGTCCAAGACAGAACTTTTTTACACTGTTTTTTAACTAGTTTAAATAACAAAAATGACATCAAAAATATCATGAACGTTAAAAATAGTGTTTTTTCTTAATATGTGTGTGTATGTATTATCTTACAAGTGCAATGTATGATACATAAAGACATTTTAAGTTTGAAAAATCAGATGTTTTGCGCGAAGTGACAGTAGTACCCACCTCAACGCTTCGCTTATGAGGCGTGCAATAGAAAGTAAAAAGTATTCGTTAATAATAGCTTAAAAAAGCAATTTAAATTTGGTGTTAGGTAAATTTTTAGTAACTTTAAAGGTAATCTTATATCTATATTCCCGCGTTAGTTAATATTTCAAGTTCCTATTGATATATTATTGTATTAATAAAATA